>JAQGAE010001773.1:0-20895 GCA_034696685.1 Julus scandinavius
CAGGAGTAACTATTCATAAGCTGGTGCAATGCAATTGGCGAAATGAATTCACCATCTTTTATTGACCCGAGTATAGTAAGCGATCATAATCTGGTGAAAAGTCCCCTATTAACGCTTTCGAAATAGGTTTTTTCGTTTCCTTAAGGCCAATAGTTTTTTTTCAAATAAATTACGAAGAAAGCAATGAAATTTCTTGAATAATTCTTCAGAAAGTGAACTTGTTTAGGTGGGTGCTTCCAAATTAATATGACGGCTGCGACGAATAGTATACTGTTGAACAAAATGCAATTATACATATATGCAATTTATATCGCCATTCCAAGTTGAGCAAATAAATAATATATAGCTATACAAAACTTTTCCCTTCAGGAATAATTCATTTTTAGTAAATATTTTGAAGATAAGAGTTCAGTGCAAATCGGTTTGTTCTTGTTTCTTTCTTTGGCATTCTTCAAGACAATGTCAGTTTGTTCGAAAAGGTGTTTGTAGCCCACCTGTTTGCTTTGTGCCTTAATTGTGCTATATAATGCACTTTGTGAATAATTTTAATTGGGTCTTCAATGCAATAACCCACTTGTATTCTGCTATCGTTTACAGAATTAGAAAAAGCTCCTCCATTAGCATGGTTCATGGCACTTTAAGTTTAAATTTTTAATGCAGAAATGACTGGTCAAATACTTGTCGATGTAGAGGAAATCTAAATAATCAAAGATGTTATGAAACTTGGTTTTCTTTTTCGAATTTTGAATAATCATCCTTTTTGTCATAACTGCTAAACATTGGAAGTAGATAGTTGAAAACATCGATTCCTAAGGCCACGTGACTTCATATACAACAAATTGCAACTGTAGAGTATGTTTGTTCACTTATGGCGCTTTAATTTCAAGTCACTCAAAGTACATGTTTTTGAGCATACTTCTCTGCCATGGTAAACCTAGGTGGAAAAATGATTGTTCCCCATGTCGTTTTAATTAAATTTGCTATTTTGGACATTTGCCTAACATTTCTGACGCAATTTCAAGTGATATGGTAGCACACGAGCTTCACGTATGTACAAATAACATGTTTGTTCCATCAATTCTTATAGTTCGTTATTCTTGATTGTCCATCCTCTTGAATTTTGGTATTTAGGAACATTTCTAAAATCACTACCTTATCTACATAGGAAATTAACTACATTCCGGCACTTGATGGTGTATTAATAATTTACCGACCCGAGTGTTTCCACCTTTTAATCCGAAAGTGTTTTTATCACAAGTATCAAGGATTTCAGAGTCTTAAATTCGGTTAAGCGAGCCTAGGTTACATAACCGGGACTTTCCTCGTTGATCTCATCCACCATGCTGATTGTCGAACTTGAGTTTATACAAGAGTTGCTCTGCCAACTAGACCCGTCTTCGGATTCTTCACAGATGACATTATGCAAAACTTCCCTCGCTTTTTGTACTACGTATGCCATCAAACAAATGCTGATAACTACCTATAAGAATATAAAAATCAATATTGAAACAATAGGCTGTTATCACACGTAAACCACGTCAGGCATTAACAAAATTGGTATCATCTCTCTTAATGGGGCACTTATGGGAACTGTCCGTGTGTCGCATATATGTTGGGTCCCCCCCATCTCAATCGTTATAGCACATTCATTAAATTTCAAATATTGCCATTTGCACACGTATAACATGCGACTGGTGCATAATCGATGCTAAGAGCACAAAATTATGGAAATTATTGCATTCGATCATGTTTAATAGCACCCAGAGGAAAGGTGAGGACTATTAATACAGTATAATCCCTCTTAACCGTCCCCCTCTTTAACGGTACATATAACAAAAATTACATAGCTACACTTCTGCAGCACGTTGATTGGTTGTAAAAACAAGGATTACTTTTGTAAATAAGTTAATTTTTAATCACTAGTATATAAATAATAAATTGCACATATTATTAGGTGTATTTTAATAGTTACTTCTATGAAGTCCGGATTAACCGGCTCTCTCTTCTTTAACCAACCAACCTGCAATTCCAACCAGGACGAATAAGAGGGGTTCTACTATATTTATAACTACATTCTTAAAAAATTCCATAGTTTTCTATTCATTTTAATTGTTTACTAGCACATGGGATTTTTTAACTGAAAGTAATCTATGAAAAAACCTTAATATCAACTTCGAAAAGGTTGCTTTTTAGGTATCTATGTTTGCCTAAGTTGTATTATGCACCTGTAGTTGTCAAGTGATAAAACTATAGACTACGATAAGCAGCTGGTTTTCACCACATGTACAGTTTGAACGTTCAAAGTTTCAGATTTGAAGGACATCCTGCCTAATATCATGCCAATCAACATTGAAATAAGTTTACTGCTTTTGAGTCATAATTTGTAATAGAAACAGCCACACCCGGTGTATAGGCTTCATCACAAAATTACTGTAATTAAACCTTGAAAAATCAGTTCTGAAAAAAAAAAAAAAATGTTAAAGGAAGAAAACAAAAAAGCATTGTTTTTTGGGCTCATTTAACCAGATTTTGAATTTGGAACGTTGGCCAAGCGTTAAATGTGCTCAACCGTCATCTTAAGGAGTGTCCAGTTGCATGAGCCCTAATGAGGAGATAGTTGAAAATGTGCCAAGTGTAGGATGATAGCTAGCCTTCAAATTTGCCCAAATTGGAGTTTTTGTTGCGTAGGCATTAATTATGCGACGAATATGCATGCAAAATTCATAACGGGAATGCACCAGTGCCGAGGCTCAGGGAAGTGTATAGTCTCGTTTTGGATTTCATACAGTAAATTCAAGGATGGCAGATGAAAAAAGGTGCTGAAAATTCTCACCCAGACATTTATTTATTTATTACAGCTTCATAATGACTCCTAAATTGTCTGCAAGCATTAATCCTTTATAAATTATGAGATCGTCCTTAGCGTTCCTAAGTACCCAAGCTGCCTATCGCATTATCGATGTCGCCTTAATTCGTGGTATTTCCAATACCAAAATCGATACTTGTGTCGCAAGTTTCGGTTTTGTCAATTTTGTTATTACCTGGACGGCAAAAATGATGTAGCCGGTGGTGGCCGTGTTGACGTCAGAAAGGACGTCCTCCATTGAGCGCAGGGTGCTGCCCAAATAGGCATTGATGGCTTGGGTAGGGAAGAGCCCAACTACACTGGCTGACAGATATTGAACAGTGCCGATTGGACTGATCTGAAAGAAATGAAAAATGACAATTGTCAAATTAGAAGATGAATGAACGTTTATATGTCACAATAGTATTTCTTTGAGCGTGTAAGGGCATATATCTCACGGTGGTAAAGGGCAAGAAACATGGATTTCCTATATATGTGAACGTGTAATTTTCAATTCCATGTTTTCTTTGTTTTGATATATATTGTCAATTAATCAGTTTTAAGAGTTTCTTTTTTTCCTCAAGTAAACCGCCAAAATTTGAAAATTTCAGATGGTGGCTGTTAAGGCAACACCCACATTAATGAGGTGTTAATTTTTAAAGTTTTGTAAAACTGGAGGGACCACGTTTAGAATCTGTTCCATTGTGAAACACAAATTTTGCAGTATTAAAATTAGGCTAGTTTTCAATAATAGTTAAGGGTCGTTTGCAAGATCTGAAAAATTGGAATACACTATGGCAGCAAATTCTACATTTTATCTAGAAATTACGTAGTTTTGGGAATGCTAGTTTTTAAATATTGTTACAAGATAGGATGGTCCCCATATTTTAAATCCCCTATTAAAAGGACCACCCCACAGCATATAGTCCACCTTTTCTTAACAATTTTCAATATTAGTTTGTCACCTAACTGATCTGCATTCTCATATCTAACTTCTCTATGAAAGTGAAGGCAAAAAAACACTTTTTTTGTGTGTAAAAGTACATAAAAAAAATGCAAATAAACGTGCAAGCTTTGTAGATTTTTTGTTATGTCTGTATGTATAGAAAAGACTATATAGCTGCCTTAATCCCTATATATATGCATTTCACTATACTCTTGTTCATTATATAGTTTCAGAACCTTTGATATATTAGTTGGTGCAAATGTGCGGTTCAGTAGCCGTAAAACGGTTTTATGTGTTTCCACTATAGCTAATGCTATCATTTCTAATACTACTATGCTGTTCTGCTTCCTTTCATAGAATGGGATTCCATTTTAAGCGAGGGAACCAGGAACCGTAAAGCTGGAATTTTGCGTAACAAACGGCGATATGCTGATGCTTTTCAACCTGATGCGTGAACAGGAAATGTTCATCTCTGAAATTGGGCGCAAATTTTGCCACTATATAAGCTTTATTTTCAATGATTTTTTTTTTCTTCTAAATTATAAACCAACACCGATACTGCAATTATAGCATGCCTATAGTCTGGTGTATTTTTTAGCCAAAGGTTGTGACACGAAACGTGTCGACACGCAATCATTCATTGTTAAGTATATAGGGACTCGCCTATAGAGAAAACAGATGTGGAGTTTGCTTGATTTGCGTGCCAAGAATGTTGCCGTGCATCGTACAATGCATGGCTATCATAATGGAACAGTTTTTATGCATGGTGTGCGTTTACGATCCAAAAACGGCCTAAAATACCGCTCATTTTCGCCAATTTCAGCTTTCGTGCTCCAACGTTTCTAACGATTGTGATATTCAAGGCCAATTCCGATTCAGATTCAACATAACAGCTTTATTGGGAACTTTTCCCAAGAGATGTGGTTCTGTAACCCTGCATTTAGTGGAAATTTATTATGAAAATATAATTTACTTGTGCAGTTTGTAACATATGTGGTGTTTTTTCCAAAAAAAAGTTGATCATTCTCATTGTATGATCAAACTCATATTATGTATAATTGTAAAACAGTAATGATATGTTCTTAATTCGTTGACGTCATTGATGAACCTAACTTAAGTGAAAAAGCACTTGTTTAATTAAAATTTTATGACACCGTATTTATTATTAAGTGTCAAAGGTTTTATAATTCAACGTGCTTTATTGCACAATCATCTCATTAATTATTTAGCACTATTAGGGGTGTCAGAACTGACATTTACTCCCTACCTTTGTATTGAAAGCACATTTTTAATGCATGTGGCTCTCCATTTATGCGAAAGGTTAATATTGGTATCACATTGTTGCAATAAAACCAAACAGTATAATATTCGAGAACCGCGGTTTTATGACACCTACAAAAATTGATACCTTGAATGATAAATGATGTAAGAATATTGACTTGCATTACCTCATTTATGGCTCTAAAATTCAGGAGATGACAAATACTGTCACCTTTAGCTCTGATGCTTACTCAGATCACAGGACAACGTTGATAACAAAATATGGATTAGTTTACACATTTTTGACTCAACCAGGACCTGGGAATCATCTTGGAGTCCAAATAGCCTTTATTAGATTCAGATGAGCACTTGGTAGTACCAAGGTTTAGAATGAGCACTACCATGCTAAATACTCGTACGCCACTAGGGGGTGCTGAACCGGAATAAGATCAACTTCGTGAAGCATTGTAGCGTTTTTGTAATCAAAGCTGTTGGCTTGCTTGCATGACCCCACACGTGTCGATATGATTAATGATAATCAACTAAAATTTCCACCCAGCACAGGTATATGGGTTAAGTTTTTTGGCATAGGATATGAGAGTACCAAGCGGATGGGCAAAACGCCAAACAGGGTGCATGTCGTGATTCAAACTGTTTCCTATTAAATTGCAGCTTTAATTGGCTGTATGCACTAGGTGGTGCTAATCTCGTTCTTACAAATCTAAATGATATGAATCAACATCGGTTTCATATCGTCGTGAATGCATAATCAATGAGATAGAAATTATGCGATTATGTAGAATGCAATCAAACAATGAGGCAATTAATGGTAACGCCAAACAGCACTCAATTTATAATTGCATTAATTGCGGAAATATATTAGAACCAGGCGCTATTAAGTACATTGCCTTTATTGCTGTGAAGGCGGAAATTTGGTTTTTTTTATGTGAAAATGGTAATGTCTGCTTCTATAAATATGTGCCACAAAAAAAACTATTGCAGGTGGAAGTCAGGTTATTCATCCAACTTGTGCATATGCTACAGCTCTGCTGAACGTGGGTGCATTCCATTAATTATTCTTTAATTCAGCAGGTCAAGCGAACTAAATTGAGGTTATAGAAAAGGGAATAAATCTTCCATGTTGATATCAAAGACAATCTCATGGTACATGTAGGCATATTTAGCTACAGTTTTTCCTGATAGAGGAACTGAAGGACATTGTGTCCTTATTGTATATTAGCTCGTATTTAAAAACTTCTACCATTGTGCTTCATTTTGCATCATGTCTCCATTTTTCACATTTTTTTCTTCTGCTGATTTGACACGACTTTAATGGACGTGCTTGTTAATGGTTTTGTTGCTTTCCAAAACTGACAAAAAGCATTTCTGATGGCTGTCACGATTAATGATCTTCCAAGTTATAGTTTCAGGGAATTTAGAAGAAAAAAACCAGTTTGGTTGTATACCTTGAAAAACATTCAGTCAGATATTCTATGTACTATTGTAAACACGCAGAATTTAGGCACATTTTGACATAAGGCACTTGCCTTGTGTTCATATCCACTGGAGATATATAGCAATGGAGTAGTGGGCAGAGCAGGTTTAACAAAATACAATTGATTATTGCATGGCACGGATGGTTGTGCATGTAGGATGTGCTCATGAATAGTCATACATGAACATAAAAGCTCAAAGTTGTGCTCAAATGGCGATAAGATAGCTGCAACAAGAAAAATGAGTCCATGGTTGCACGGTGTATAATGAACCTGTATTACTGAAATTGGTAGTGTCTTTCAATTGCTTGTATTAATGTAAACCAGGACTAAACTCAGGGTTTATTTGTTAGCTTTTGAAGTAGAACACTTTTTTGGGATCAGCGAAAAAAGTTGCATAATCCGCATTGGCTGAAGAATTCGTGTTTAATTCGGTACGATAATAGCGCTGAAATATTCATGGTCTATCTGATGAATATTTTCATGATCGATAAGCGAAATAATCATGACAGGTGTATGGAAGATGGAAAATCCTATTAAAATTGCATCGTCTATGCACCCTCTGTTTCTAGCAAGCAGTTGGCCTTGCTCATAACTTTCCTCATTTCGCTTAACACGAATATCATTGATTTTCGTCGAGTAAGGCAATATTATCGACCTATTCCTTTTGAGTTTAATATTGGGTTGAAACCACTTGATAAATGGGCCTCTGTATTGCCTGAAGTAACACGCCTTTTCGTACATGTTCGACATACCTAAATAATTCATTAACTTATGTAAGTTAACAACGCCTTGTCGACGATGCCAAAGAACTATTGGTCTAATTGGTCTTCTTATAGACAATGCATTTAAATACAGACTGCATTAACGAAATATTTGTCTTTGGAATTGAATTTTGGTTGTACGTTTGCCTGAGTATGAGAAAAGTAATATTCTGTATTGTTACTTGATTTTCTGAGAAAAATGAGATGGAAGACGAAAATAAAGTTTATATGCGAAATATACCTCTAAAGATTTCCAAGATTCTTGGGAAGTTTTTTAACAGAAAAGGGCATAACCATTCTATATAACCCAAACAAAATGCCAGAGACCTCTAGAAAGGCACAATATAATATTGCTTCACTGATTTAACAGTTAACGACTTCCAAAGAAGTTTATCAAGTGCTGATAAAGTTGTTTGCTTTCAGTTTATCTAAAGGGAACAATGCTAGGGTTTATTTATATAATATTGTTAGGTGTTTGATTGCCTGTATATTCGCCATTCAGATTACTGTATATGTTATATAGCGATAGGGATACAGACTATCAACAAACAGTAAGGTATCTTAGATTCAACCATGACTGGTATCTGTAATTTTTTCGTTATCCCAGAGCTGTAACGTTATTAATAGGATCAAATTTATAATCGAGTTAAAGTACAAACTTATACTTTGTAAACAGACTTGGACATCGCTGTATATTTTACCAATAAGGTTTAATAGAGACGTAATTAAATGTCATCATTTGACATCTTCAACATTTGTATTAAAAATGTTGTGAAAGTTGAGGTATGAATGTGTGGAATTTTATGTATAAAATGTTCTAATATACTATTTCCACCTTACTTAACGATGTTGTATTCTCATATAAAATAATATAAAACCAGTAACTCCTTCTATACATGTAGATGAATAATGGGATACAATTTTATAAATAATAGTTTGCTTTCACCTATCCGTGACCACTTCGTTTTCTTCAACAATACATTATCTTTTTTGCTACTTTTTATTTCGCATTTTACCGGTTATATGGGTTTTGAATGTAGCCTTGTATCATTAATATTCTATAGTCTGGTCTTTTCAGACCTCTCGGAGTATTAATTCATAAGCACCATTGCACAAAACTAAACTTAAAACACTGGAATTATTCGGAATTAGTTTGTGAATATTCTCGGAAATTTGTGATATGGCAAAGTAGTATTTCCAGCTAACACATTTCCAGTATTTCCAGTAACACACTAGACTACATTGCAGCTGGTGCGCAGATGTCTCATTTTGCAATATACAATTAAGTTATTTAGAGATGATTAAATGAAATAGATCAGTACCTAGCTAAACAGTTTATTCAGCTATTATGACAGTTTAATGTGCGTATGTGCTTCTCAGTTGCAGTTTTGTTCAAAATATTTACAAATTGGTTTGTTTTTGTGAGGGGCTTAATATATATATATATATATATATTTTAAATAATCCAACAGAATCTAGAAACTGCAGTGTGTTTTCACGAAAATAAATAAATCCCATAATTTTTAGTAAACTAGAGATTTTGATTCAACATTGATTCAATAATATTATGAGCCAGAACAACCAGCTTATTCTAGTTTTTATTTATTTTGTTTTTAATTATTTTCAGGGTTCTACGATGAAATACAAAGGCCATTTTTATGATAAGAATGATAATTTTTCTGCGTCTGCATTATCAGGTAGCCACACCGAGCCGTATAAGGTAATTTCTTTTCTAAAACAATTAATTTTTACTTTTAAAGAGTTATGGGAAAATTGGACCCTCACTACCTGTATATAATCAGGGTGTTGATGAACCCTACACAAATTATCAGATATGATATACAATTTTGGTTAATCACAAACATTGTCCAAACTTTTGTTTTAAAAAATAACATTTCTGCACTTGAACTGGAAGAAGCTCAAGCATTTTCTCCACGCATGCGCCAGTAATGATGCACGTGGCATCTGCAAAGTGTGGAGCGCATTTGCTGCCAAGTTCGTTGAAGTACCTCTGAAGTGCGAGGAAATGATTATTTATATATTCAACAAGTGTTATTTCCCCTGATGCTGATTCAACGATAACCATCCATTCATTATTATTAAATAAAGCTGGTGGAATTTGTTGAAATGATTTTAACACACCATAAACACGTTAACAAGAAATCAACAGTTAAATGTGTTTGCGGCACACCTTATCTGTTGTTTATATTTTGATTTTAAGGACAGCCAAGCAACGTAAAAATGCAGATATAGAGACGCGCATAACGAATTTTGTAACAAATCTTTCATCTTCGGCTTACATTAAATCTAATCTAAAATTTGTACATGTCCTTATTGACCAGCTGTTACTTCGGAGACGGTTGCATTGCAGTATAAGTTATATACACACGGCAAAATGCTATATTCTGAGGTGACATTTGTCTGTCAATATTTTGAGGTTACCGTCTTTGGAAGTTGCTAAGTAACACCGGATTGTTTAAATTTTTAAGAATTTTAGCGACGTTGAATTCAGGAGAAATGTTTGAAACATTGATCTTGTAACCTTTGCAAATAATGTGAAACAAGACTATAGTTCACATAAAAAGGATGTGACTCGTTGACACTACAGTATTATCGACAAATGTATTCTAATGGGTATTATTCCCATCTCAAATGTCTTATTACATCTGCCAAAGAGCCGAATAATTATACTTGTCCACAGTATTTTCTAACTCAAGTTTCAAAACAGGAATTGATTATCCACATCTACCTATTCGTATCATTCTTGTTTGATATACATTACTACCAACTACATGCACATCCGCCACTACTAGTGCTAGTGTGTGTTACAAATCCATATTATGGCCCTTACCCCAGCATTTGGAGCATGGGATAGTTAGGATCTTTGTAGATAGAAAGCTATCCAGAACAGAACTACATGTATGTATGTGCAAAGGCGACGACAACAACAGGCCATAACTATTTGGGATTGTGTAACTTACATATTTGTACATGTAATTGCAACGAAATCTGGCAAGTGTAAGAAAGATGAACAACTATATAGACTTACTGCAAAAATGGCATTCTGAAGGCCGAAAGGTATTGGGGTGAGCCTGGTGACGGCAATGACACGAAACGTCTGCGGTCCTCCGAGGACGTTGAGGGTGGCTGCCAGAGCCCCATTGAGGGCCAGCTTGGAGGCCACGTAGTGGGACAGGAAGCGCTTCATGACGACGTGGGCCAGGGCCATGCCGAAAAATACAGCGACGATGACGATGACCAAGCCCCCAAAGACACCGTAGATGTAACCGCATGCCACGTTCAGCAGGATGTAGCCCCACATGAAGGGGAAGGAGACTATGGCGAAGAGCAGCAGAAATAGGGCCAAGACGATCAGTTGGTTCTGCTCCTCAAGCCACAGAAGAACGTACTTGATGTAGTCTCTCCCAAGGAACAATGCCACACATACCAAGAAGATGACCAGCAGGGATAGCAACATGCCCTGCCAGGAGAAGGCTGGGGACGGACGGGTAGGACGCACCGACACCGGACCCACCTCCTCCTCATCATCATCCTCTTCAACCTCCACCTTGCGAGGGTCAGGATACTCGCTCTTCCATAGCCAGTCGTTGTCCGTCAAGGAACGCTTATGGGACAGGCCTTCCTCATAGTGAACCATGATGACATCGCCCCGGTCAGTGAAGTGGCACGGGACAGGTCGCTACGGTGAAAATATAGTCCATGATTCGGCTTGGCAGTGTAGGGTTAAGCGACATCAGCTGGCAGGAACATCTGAGTCTACAGCAGTGGCAGTGGAGTATGTCAGCATATGCAATCCAAACACAGAGACAGCTGCCATGAGGATCAGCACTGCATCATCACGCAAATTCGCGGACTGGGAGGAGTAATTCCTGCGAGGTTTTCATTCACGTTTCAGGGCGTTGATCTGGCACTTCTGTACTGACGAGTAGCAAGTAGCACAGTGCGCTTGCTTGCTGGAGATGTGGTGATCCAAACTGTGCTAGAGGGCGTTCGTGACGGGCTTTTACCAGTGCAGGTTGGTAACTTGTTCTAGCTTTCTTCTGTATGTCTTCTACTGATAACATATGACAGCTGTTCTAACCTGGAACAGAGCTTGTCAGGAAAGTTTGACTTGCACCAGGTGTGTGTATATGTACGTTGGGATTTTTTTATCCAATAAATGGATTGTTCATCCCATGAGAACTGTTTGCAATAAAATGTTTTTGGTCCATCATAAAGTTTTGATTTGTTTTCTTTGATGTTGTTATCATGGTACATAAAGCAAATGATTGATTTTTACTCAATAGTTATACATGTTCGCTGTCAAGGCCAATAACGTTCAGGACGGTAACACTTGATGTTTTCAAAGTTGAATTTATACAATTCAAATTGTCTCATTTGAAAGATATTTAGTACATTTGACATTGACAGTAATTATTCATTTGCAAATTATCCCATATATCTTCTGACTTTTACGAAAATATAATGAGTTTTGAAACTTTTCACATTAGCTTAATCCGAACAATTGTAATATTTCTTGGATTTTTCCTGAATATTTACATTTGATGAAATTGGCGTTATGCTGGTCCTGCGGGTCCAGTTTGGGTTCTCAGTATTTCCAAAATGGCCGCGAGGGAATATTAGTTATATTACTGACTATAATTCTAACTTTTATAGCTATAAAACTTGCATAGTTTTAGAAGAATATTTTCTAAATTGCAATATTCATATTGTGTCGTGTAACAAAATAATTACAATTGTTTTAGAGTGGATAGCGATATTCATGTTGTATATACGAAAATGGCGAAAATTTGATATATCAAATCCAATGAATTGCACTTATTATAAATAAAATTCTTTATTCTCTTGATTTCGAGATGAAAAATTCATTTTGTAAGGGTGTCCTTGATAAATTCCGGGAAAAACATGAATAAATAGTGATTTTTAAGAGACACGGTAATGCAAGTTTACTTTTGGCGGGAAAAACTAACCTATATTGTCATGTTAGCAGCGACATCTAGTGTTAAACTAGATTTCAAGGCATTTCAGTTTCATTTCGAAGTATGTCAAGCCTTTGATATGCAACTAAAAGCGTGTTGATCAATTTCGATAAGAATGCTTTGTACCATACTCCAAAAATCCCCATATTTGGCAGGTTTTGTAGGCTTTCGGACGTTTAACTAGCACAAAATCCTGTATAGACTTGCAAAATAAATTAGCGCCATATTTTTAAATTTAGTTAATGTGTATATTAACTTTTCATTTTATTTTTCATGCGCTGTAACGCAATTTGACGAGTGACATTAGCACTAAAAAAGTCATCTATTTCAGACTAAGCAATGTTATTTGGGTCATTCAGTCTGTTTTTAGATAATCGTTCCCTGTTTTGGTCCTCTGCCCAGATTGACTGAAAGCACATTTTTTTATCAATTGCATGGAATTAATTCGGCTAAACGGTGACTAGATAAATGTAATTTTTATTTAAAAAAGTACACACAAATTAATAAATACAAGAGCATATATTGAGTATATATCGACATTAAATGTCGCGTTGTATAAAATAATCCATATAAATATTATCACAAACTTTTCGAGCTGGCCGCAGTAAATACGTTCACTATACTTGAAGTGGTTAACAGAATAAAGACGTACATTGCAATAACAAATGTTACGAGCTAAATTTACTTCATGATGCCACTAAGGAGAAATAGTTTTGATAAGTAACTCTTTGGCTTCAGTTTTTGTATAAGTACAATGCCATTTCACTTTGGTATAAAGTTATAAAAAGTCTGCAGCCTGCAAGGCACTTTACAGCCCATAAACTGTTCCACTAGACTAGCCACAGAGGCAAACCATCTGCGAATTCATTTATAATTGAATTTTAAATTAAAAGTTGATTGACAGTTAATGTTTAAAGATAGAACATTTGCTTGAAAAAATACGTTATGTACTAGAAAGTTCGATCATCTTATAAAAGATAATTGAATTTGTCAATACCGACTAAATATTGAGCTTTGAAACTAACATTGATTAGTGGGCTGAATGCACCAGAGTTTTGTTATAATGCAATCGATTTAGAATATTATGGAAATTTTAAAAATTGGTTGTCCAGCGATGATTTTCTGTTCAAACATAAGCTCATCACAAGCCATTAGCATCCAAGATGATTCGACAATACACATTTTGCGCTTTTTTTTTTTACTGTAACGTTTTTCATGTATCATGTGAAGACTGCCACACGTCGAATTATCAACCATTTCCTCTGCGCCTTTGTGACCATGATACGGATGCACTGGATCTCAGCCGGCAAACCAGTGAAATTCACTTTCCCGCTTGCAAAATGTGCAGCCACTTCGAAGCGAAAACAGCTGGCTTGATTCGGTGCAATGAGTTTGACGAAGCGAGGACTGGTCAAGAGGACCCCATGCTGCAAGTAGTCCAGAGTGGCCGGCAGGCCGGTAACGACAACGACCTGGGAAACCTTGATCGGGTTCAGGAAGACGATATCATACGTATCTCCTTGTCTGGGAATTCCCCAGAAGAAACTCAGGTTGGTGGAATAGGCCAGGTGGGGCTGGTAGCGGTCGAAGGTCCGGATTGTGGTGAAGACACGTGCCGGAGGATTGGCGGTGTAGAACTCAGGAACGTCGCCGGGAAACGCTTTGTCCATAAGGAGCTGCACCTTGTCGTTGAGCGTGGAATATAAGCCGACATGCTGGAACACGGATGGAACCCGTTGGAGGAGGTTTGATTTTTCGTCACCCGGGACCAGCATCTCAAAGTATCGCAGCACGAGGAAGTCAACTGGCTGGATGGCATAAAACAAGTGTACGAATTGGGCGATTCTGGGCAGATGGTAAGACTCGAATAACATGCCAATGATCAGAAAGCTGGAAAAGTGGATGGTGAGCCAAGAGCCGGGCTTTTCGCTCTCAATCCTGTTTCGTATTTCGGTTAAGTAGCCTTGCAAGCAAATCACGTCGTCTTCCATTATCATGTAGTAGCGGGACAAGCCAGCCGCGAAATTGAACAGGTAGGCAAAGTCGATGGCCTGCTTGGCACGCCAGGAAACTCGCTCTGGAGGATCGTCGTAAGTCCTCCGTAGGTTTTTGAGTGCCGGATAAATACCCGGAAGCGTCTGTGTGATTAGAAGAGAGCCGGACTCCACGTGAGGACGGAAGAGCTCAGATATGTTTTTGGCCATGCGAATACGAGTCGAGACCTCCGCATCGCAAAGGCACACCACGATTGTTACACCTTGGCGCTCCTCTGCCGTCGACTTGTCAATTAAAGAGTGCAGGGTCTCGAATAAGTAGTCGCCTCTGTCTCGGTGGACGCTAGAGATCCCAATTGTCAAGTAACCTGTACCAAAGTGAGAATTACAATTTAGGAGGGTTATTTCTGCACGTTTTAAAAATTCCCGATGTCTTTATCTCTACAAGTTATAAGCTTGCGCAATACGACTATCCTGATTTGTTCACCTTGTTGAGTACTTTGTTTTCCAAGTATGATTTTTCGAAACTCCCCACTTTCGCCGTATAAATCTGGATGAAGATGGCCTGCAACTTAAAAGCAATGATGGAATAAGTTTTCCTATGCAAGCGATATTCTGTTATGGTAATGTGGAAATAAAGTTTACAGTGCTCACCTGCCCCAGATTTCCTTGCTAAATTGGCGAGGTTTAACGTGTTTCTCCATATGCTAATTACCATTAGCGTGATTGCAAGAAAACTTATTGCTAAGCTTAATTTTAGAATAAATCGGCTGTTAAATAAGCAGTAATGTCGACGGTGCATCTTAATTCAACAGATGGACTGGATGTTAATGAGAATACATTTTTCATCGTGTTATATTTCAGTAATTAAACTTAATGCAAGTCAAGTGCATGACCTAGAACTGGAGTAACCTTCTCATATTTTTCATTAATTTCCTGTTTAATATTTCTTGGTGTTTATTTCACATTTATTGCATTGAACTGGCAGGTTTAATTCATAGAGGTAGAGATCAGCTATATATGGGTGGATGTTAATGCAGCTTAAATTCAATGCATTGCACAAATCAATATGTTCGAACTTGTTCATATCGTGCAAAGTTAGGTGCAAAACATGCCAATAGTGAAATAAAAAAAAAAACAAACAAAGCAAGCAAAAAGTTGACCATCAGATAGTAGCTAGCCAATCCATACAATAACAAAGGAGGCTAGGCTGCTGCCATCTAGCGAGTATAACCCCTATTAAATTGTTCACTTAAAAAAAAAATGTAAGGTGAAAAAGTTACACTCCTATTGTCAATTTGAATGCGTTGAACTGATGTACTAGATAGTAGTGGAAACCAATAGTTAATAAAGAGCATTAACATTTAAACCACTCAATTGATTCATTTGTGCTGTAAACTTGCTGGAAAAAAATTTCAAGCATATTTCAGGGATCAACTCTTGTCTTACACTTTTTTTTTAAAGATTGAAAATATAGCTTTTTTGGTTTTAATATCGAATTTTTACAAATTAATGGAAACGCGCATCAACCGATGCTTAACACGAATTTAAAGTATAATTCCCAACGAGCTAAAAATTCAAGTATATTTCCAGACTTTCACAATTTCCGAGGACACTGAACACACTAATACATATTCACGTTTCATGTAAAACTTTCACTTTTATTATCTTTTCCTCATCTACAGAGAAGTCTTGAGATTTACCTGGGCATATAACCCATTTTATTCATATTGCTTGTCCTTCCCAGAGCGGTCGATCATTTGAAGCCGTGTACGTCTTTCGGGTTTGAATATCTCGACGTCCAGGTCGCGATATTTGCCGATCCTCATCCTTTCTTTGAATAGTTCGGTTTCCAACCAAGATGGCATTCCTCTCGGTTTTGGTAAACAGTTGGGGTATTTTGGTTTTGGAGGTTCCCCTTTAAATGGATGGACATTCTTAAACCGTTTCAACAGTATTTCCTTCGCGATTTCTTGGGGATCACGATACTTATCCAAATATCTATGGAAAAAACCCGATATAAAACGTAATGCCATCTTTTGAACAATGGAATTAATATAGGAATCCAGGTTAATGCTTACGTGTTAAAAGGTTGCCTGAAAGGAGTCTTTATTTGTGGCCTGATGTAGGGTGGTGGATGGTCATATTCAAAGATTGGCTCCCTCATTTCTGAAACGAGGAATCCTTACTTTAGTGTGGTTCGTAAGGGAGGCGAGTTTTCCAGTTTCCACATAGTGTCTTGGCTACTTACGCAAAACTTCATGAAAGAAATCTCTTAAGCTATCGTCGTATTGACTTTGGAAAAATGCTAGCCCGGCTGGGGTGATGAAATCCTGTTGCTCCTTGTAAAAATCGAACGTGCGGAACGTCCGCTCTTTCAGGCTGTAGCTATATGATATTCAATAAGTATTTGTAACTATACTACGATAACTTTCTGAAATGTCGGCACGACGACATTGCCAGTTGTTCCATGAATTCTTTGGATTAATTCCCCCTTTTGGACCTTTATTTTGCCAACTTGGTTCTCATATTTGTTGACATATCACTTGGTTTGATATTTATGTTAACTTTTTTTTTATAGCTTAGAATAGAAATAGAATAATTTACTGGATTATATCTGTTGAACTAAAAATATCGATTCGTTATGATCATCACACTGGTCTGTACTTTTAACAATAACATTCAGTAAACCTCGTAACTAGATTTCTTTATCCTTCGATATTTGAAAATGTTATTGTGATGTCAAAATTTAAATTCATGGAATATGTATAACAGCTTAGTTTTAAGTAGTATTTAATATATACGCTTGGTACGTACCACGGTGAGGGTTTTTGATATTTGGAATAATCAATTCGATGCTCTTGTTTGTACAGGATGAAGATTAACCGATGAAACCCTGTGCCCTTTGGTGGAAACGGCTGCAAATAATCGCACACGACATCGCCTTTCTCAACCTCACCACCTGGGATGTTACCTCTGGAAAAATGTAACAAAACGAGTTCATCTTAAGGTAATTATTACAGTTTCTATTGTAGAACGGTGTCCTTGTTTTCGGCATGCGTAGATGATGAAATTGGTTTTTTTTCCCCCAAATTATGTCTATCATAACCTCTTCGGACCTCTTCTGAATGTCCGTCATTTGCAACCGATGGAATATTTGTCCCAAAAACAGGACTACGTAGTAATGAAGATATTAAATGTGAGGTACCGTTAAAAGTATTTGCGGCTGTATCACTGACATGGCCATGCAAAGGTTATTTCTTTAAAAAAATCATACTGGAAGTCAATTTTGCCATTAAATGAAGCCTACTTACACAAACCAATGTAAATATTCGGAGGAATTGTCCAAGAGATGCCCATCAGGATTGGACATCACTAGCGTCCAGAGCGTGTCTGGGTCTGCTTCAAAATAAACGTGTGGGGCATTTTTGGCCTGAAAAGTAAGCGGGGAAACCATTGAAATTATCCATTACAAGTTACAAGATGTTTACCACAACATATGCCTAGCCCACCTAAAAGCAAGGAACAAGTAATATCCAACCATACCTCCGAAGGTGCGACGTGATTCCCTCTGAACACTGGCGTTACCAGCTCGTCGTCGTAGTCGTACTGGACTTGCAATCGAACCTGAGGCAGAAAATGAGCGTCATTGAAGAGATCATGAAATATCCCGTAGTGTTTGGCAATGGTCAAAGCAGCCTGCTTCCCATCAGAAATCTCCCATTCGGCCCTGACTTCGTCCAATGGGATTTTTACTAAATATCATTGCAAAAACTTCCCGAGTTAATCTTTCGATGTAATGCATCAAATCGAGAATAACAAAAAAACAAAACGTGACGGTATACGGACATGTTCGTAGCCTGGCAGACTTTTCGATGACGTCATCGGATTTTTGCTTGCGAACAAAGTCCTTCATCCTGAGATCAGACCGTTTGGATTTGGTCGAACTATCTGGCAGCCCTATGTCAATCGGTTTCGCGAGTTCCGAATCTTCCGCATTCAATTCTGCATGGGTTATATAATCATTAATAATAGCCTGGCTACATGCCTGCTTTTTGATTTTTTTTTACAACGGTTCCTTATCCCATCAACATCTGCTTACTTTTGAGAACATCATTCAAGGTTTCCATTTCTCCTGGATGCCGTCCTGGTGGTCGGTACTCTTCTGTAACATATCCTGGAACATCTGCAACATACGAATAATCAAATTTGAGTTCAGACCCTATCTGTATGAGGATCGATGTCGCATTTCTCAGAGTACTAACAATGTAAAGCTTCTTGGACTGTTTCCACCTTTGCAGGCCATATAATGTCGAAACTTTTTCCTCTTATATAACGGCAGTGACTAGCAAAAGGCTGAAATTTCAAACACCGTTGATAACGAGTGAACTTCCATAAAGCTGTAGCCATTTTGCTTTTGGAGCACGGATCCACTGCCTCTTTACCACTGCGCACGGATATAAACGAAGAATGTTAAGTGCTGCCATCTATTGAGATTACACGTAGCGTGACACGCGAGCTTAAAAAAACCAGCAGTTTTTGATTATCAAAAAAATTAAACGAAATCTGCCTTACGATTATTGAAATGAGTGGCACAATTGTATATCATTGAATTCATTCGTTTTTTGGAATTTGCAAGGCCGCGCGACTTGGTCACATTGTACGTCCGGGCACCATTTTTAAATCATCGTGGACAACGTGAGATCGCCAAAAACAACGGGTTTTTGGCTTTTTTCAAACATTGTACTTTAAATGTTGGATTTTCGACTTCGGATTATGAAAGAACGCTTCATTTGCCTTCGAAAACACTACAAAGTGTGACAATCAAGCAATAATTAGTCGAGATACAGCGTTTTCCACCTCTAAAATACTCAAAACGCTGTAGCTCGATCGGTAAATTAAAGCTAGATTTTCAAAGTTGTTTCACTTCCTTGACGCATACGTGACGTCCTCTTTCAGAATCTGTCATAAAAAACACGATTTTGTAAATAAAACGCAGCCAAAAACGGAAAAACAAAGGTTTTTGGGCTGTTTTCGAACATTTTATTTGAAATGTTGGAATTTTGACTTCGGATTATGAAAAAGGACGTCATTTGACTTCGAAAACACCAATCACTGTGACAATCGAGCGATAATTATCCGAGATACAGCGTTTTTAATATTTACAAAAAATGTATTAAAGGTGTATTGAGAAAATTAGCCATTCACTCAATGTCTTCCACCCCCAATATATTCAAAACCCTGAAACTCGGTAAATTATCACTATTTTCAAAGTTTTTTCACTTCCTAAACATAATTGACGTCCTCTTTCAGAATCTGTCATAAAAAACATTTATTGTTGTCTTATTTTTAAATTTATATTTTTAAAAAATTTTAAAATTTATAGGCTTAAAGAAAATGCAAATTGGTATGTATTGTTAAAGAAATAGCCTAAAAAAGGCACTTCATTCCGCGCCCTCTTGTAAATATTATTTCATTTTAAAATACCCTTCTTTGGTTTATGTTTTAATTCAAGTGTAGTTGCCATTGCAATGTGTGCTTTGGTTAGTGTAGTGTATTTGTGATATTAAAGTGTTTTTGACAATTACAACACGTAAATCGACAATTTTTAATTACCTAAAATTGTTTAGGGAATTAACCGACTGTCAGGAGCACTATACTCTCTTATACTGTTTTGTTAATCAGTCACCTTTACCATACATGTGCTTAGTAAAATGTGCAAAACCATATCATGAAATTCGAAGCCGTATATCTGGTGGGGAGGGGGATATTGGTGACAGATCTCCTTCCCGAAATCCCAAAATCTTACAAATTTCAACCCCAATCGTTAAAATATAAAGGGATTGCACTTTTTTATTCAAAGTGTTATTTCCGTGCTCTAGAAATTGCATTTTTTAGTATTAAAAGCGCGATTATTCTTAGATAAAATCGAAATCTTTCAAAGGTAAAAGCTATTCATGGCTGTAATAAGTAGTGAATTTGTGTGTGATAGAAATATACTGTATATTTTTCGCTAAAGTAGTCATCATTGCAAACGCGCATACACGTAATGCTATAGCATTACAATTATACTAACAGCTATAGCTACACACATCGGCGAACATTCGCCGCGCGACCGCAAGTCGACATATAACAAGCATATTGCTCGGAGAAATATTGCATAAAATGCAAATTTACTCATCGTATTGCATTTTGGGGGCATGTACAGTGTTGCACTCGGCCATGTAATTATTTTTTCATTATTTTTATGTTAAAATAAGATTTTCTCGTTTAATTAATTAATATAACATATTACAATACATTATTTATTACAGTAATTCTTGTCTATATATTTTTTTTTCGTTTTTGATATTTTTCAGCAACATGTGACAGGCAACACTGATGTCATTTATCAAAAAGACAATGGCGTCATCGAAATTATACACCGTGGTGAATCGTCCTCCTAAATATTGCCGATAATATAATTTAAGAGTTGTGCTGAACGATTCCTGTTACGAAAATTGAAATCCGGAATCCGTCCAAATTACACGTTGATGTTAGGAGGATGGCGGAGTGGTGAAGCAGAGGACCTGGTGAGGTGGAGACGGTCGATG
>JAQGAE010001774.1:0-20893 GCA_034696685.1 Julus scandinavius
TTTGGATACGGGAATCCCCGACCCTAACTTGACAACCAAACCTGAAATAAATTTCTTGATGACACCGATGAGTGTTGCCGAAGCCTTGAATGGGGACGAGGCAAGGGAATGGGGAGAAGCAATGACGGAGGAATTGAAAAGCTTAGAAATGTTGAATACCTGGTCAGTGGTTGAGAAACCTGTGAACAGAGCTATAGTGGGTAGCAAATAAGTTTTTGCATGGAAGTGCAATGAGAAAGGTGAAGTGATGAGATATAGGGCCCGATTGGTGGCACAGGGGTTCTCTCAGGTTTAGGGGGTTGACTATGATCGAACCTACGCGCCGGTAGCACCTCTTAATGTTTTGAGAATAATGTTGACACTAACTGCTTACCGGAAATGGAAGATGAGGCTCATAGACATCAAATGTGCATACTTATATGCAGATTTGGAAAATGAGATCTTTATAAAACTACCCGATGGGTTCGCTTGGCCGGAGGGGGTAGTGGCAAACTTAAATATGGCTATTTATGGGCTCAAGCAATCGGGCCGGCAATGGGGGAATGAGCTAAAGAGAACATCAAAGACTTTGTCATTTCAGCAATTAGAGAGTTGTTAATTTATATATACAAATGGTAATATTTTCTCGTCCTGATTTATGTTGATGACATTCTGGCCCTTACAAAATCAGATTTAGTCATTAGTGAGTTCATGTCCTAATTGCAGCAAATTTATAAGATACACGACCTTGGCCCACCCAAGCAGTTTTTGGTTATGAACATTAAACATGATGTGGCTACTGGAACGATAACACTTGATCAAAGCCTATATATTAAGAAGTTAATTAGCCTATATAATTTTGAAAATTGGACTAATACCAGCATGCCCATTGGACATGGGACAATACTAATGAAAAGCAGTAATGATTGACCCAATGATGTTAGTAACCCATATCGGAAGCTGATTGGGAGCTTGTTGTATATTGCACGATGTACGAGACCAGATATTACATTCTCGGTGATAAAGTTGGAACAATATTGCTCTAACCCCAGTTTAGATCATTTGAAATATGCAAAAAGAATTTTAAATTACTTGAAGAGTTCTATACATTTGAATTTGATTTTTCAGAGCTCTAAGGATTTAAGGTTGAGCTGCTACAGTGATGCTGATTGGGCTTTCGATCAGGATGATCGGAAGTCTATGACTGGCTATTGTATTTATCTTGGTTCTAATTTAATCGATTGGCATACAAGTAAACAGAGAACCATTAGCCTCTCGAGTATGGAAGCTGAGTATGTTTCTCTTGTCTCATTAGTTCGTGAATTGATTTGTATGCAAAAATATTTAAAGAATTAGTGTTGCCTGATTTTTTGCCTTTTAATGTGTTTGTTGATAATCAACCGGCGATGTCCTTCGCTAGGAATGAACATACAAACACAAGGACTAAGCACATAGATGTAGCGAAACAGCTTGTCAAGAATCAAATAGATTTGGGCATAGTTAATCTGAGATATGTTTAATATAATCTGAGCCGTGCTGATGTCTTTACAAAAATCCTAGTTCGTTCGAAATTTGAAGGGGCACTAAGTGGTTTAGGTTTGGTGTAATGATTTTTGAATAGGGAGAATTAGAGTTCAAAGATCATTGGTGAGTGGTTTAAGTGCCAAGAGGAATGCTGGTGGCGGTTGCCCGGTTGATTTAGGTTCAAGGTCGGTTGCTTGTTATGAGTTGATTTATTTGTGGAATGTCGCATACGTTTTTTTCTTAATTATGTAATATGCAGTTTCTTCATGCTACATTTTTTGGTTAACAGAGGTGCTAGTATAAATACTACTGGTTGCTGTATTTAATTGACTTTATTTGGTTTTTTCCCTTGTTTTGACGTGTAAGCTCGCGTGGATAAATAAAGTGCTTAATTGAGATTAATAAGTTGTTCTGCGATTATTTGGACTTCACATCTTGAATTGCCACTGGATTCCTCTGCAGTCAATTAAGGTTTCAGCCTTTCTTAGGAAATCCATCCCAAGTATATATTGATCGATTGATCATACGAGGGATGATAGTGATTTCCTGACAGAAGGTTTGATCTTCTAGCAAAACTTCGACTGTGGCAAGTAAAACTTCGTACTTATTTTTCACTTGGTGTGCAAGTTGTACACTACATCTGCATTGAGACAGGATTTCCTTGACTCCGTAATTGCTCATGGTGTTGTTTTCCTTCAATGGAGATGTTTGCTGCTGGATCAAGTAACACTTGATGATTTACACCTGCCAAGCTACAGTTTGCATATACCAATAGGTCTCCTGATTGCAAAGCGGTGGCGATAGCTGTGTTCTGCTGTTGTCGAACTGGTAGAATGACTAGGTTGTTATTTAAAAACCTATTTCTACACCTTTTTGGACAATTGAGTGTGTTGGTACCTTTAATGCTACAGAGCTTGAAGTTTGGTTTGGGTTCTGGGACAAGGTTCATGACTGCTATTAGCCTAGGTTTATCCAACTTCATGTATTAAACCCTGTTCTTCTTTACTTGAGCAGTGTTCTGGATAACCATAGTATTCGGTTTAGAAGCAGTTATTTGGGTAGGCTGTGGATTTCCACTTTGGCATTTTCTTTGATAATGGTTCGAGCTATTATGTCTCTAAACATTATTGGAACCAGATTGTTGTTTCTGAGTTGAGCGTTGATATCTACTTTGAGGCGGGCTGTTGTTACTAGTTCTATGGTAAATGTGATGCGGTCAGAACGTTGCTCGGTTATTCTGTGCATGTGGATGCAGATTTGCTGGTTGGCCAGCATTCGGCTTACAAGGTTCTTTTTGGGTTGGCTGTCGCCATTGTTGCACATCAGAAGCAAGATTCCTTGCTCTAATGATAACTTTCTAATTTGCACATTGTCCTTAACCTGTTCAACATCTATATGTCTTGATATAGTGAGGTGTAAGGTCAGAAAAAATTACTTGTACCATCATTTGAGGCATGGGTAAGTCTGAATTTTTGTGGTATTTAGCCATTATGAGTTCAATGAACTCTTAAGTAGATTGAAACTCGCATTGCTTTAGTCGACTTATGTGTTTGCGCAGCACAATATCTATCTCATATGTTCCACATTGAGAGAAGAAAGCAATTTTTGCTTCGGCGAAGGTTTTGGAGGTGTATCTCTCCTTGAACCGGAAGAGTTGATCTTCGCCGGTTGAGAGCCAGAAAAAAACATCATAGCCATGCTCTTAGGTTAATTTGTTGGCGGTGATTATGAACTGAATTTGCTCCCACCAACTATCAAAGAAGTTTCCTTTTCCAGAGAACTTCTCCACAGCTGCAAAGACCTCAGAGGTTACTTTGGCCTCAGTGAAATCATGTTCACTTTTGTCGATTCTCTTTCGACTTACCCTACATAGGGTAGTATCATTGGCCCTAGTGATGGATGCATCCGCTAGTCTGAGATTCACAGAACATCCCAGATTTCGGGCCTATTAAGGCCAAAGTGAATGATGTAATATTTACAATTGGGTTTTCAGGAGGACCATGTATCATTGATACGCTTTGACACCCTCAGATTGTAGAACCATGGTAGGAAGTTTATGAGTTGCTTTGCTCACTGCATCAGCTAGAGCTTGCTCTATCTCCTTCTGATGTTTTTCTTGGTTTATATGTCCGAACATGTCCTTTCGAGCTTATCGATCGCTTGAGCGACTTGTTGCGTAAGGTCGAGAAATTGTGGACAGTTTGCACAGAACAAGACGACTTCGCCAGAAATATTTATTCCTGCATTTGTCAAGATTTGCAGAACTTAGAGTGAATAGATAATCTCTTCTCCAGTATGACTTTGCAAGGAGTCAACCGTTTGGTCGATTTCACTTGGTGCAGCAAAATCATTGATTGTGGCACCAAGGGGAGTCGAACTTTGACTCTGCGTGAGTTGACATCACTTGCTTGTTCGGGATTCATCTCACTGGTTTCTTTATAAGAATTCATAGTGGTTCGAACGTTGGTCACTGCAGAGGCCAGTTTGGCTGTTGTAGGAAAAAGTACTTTTCTTAATTTGGCCTTATTCTTGCCTTGGCTTTGCAGAATAGCGTAATCACTTCAAACATATGTTCGAGCACATGGTGTACCCTTTGAGACTCGGGATCTGAACTTCTCATTTGTGCAAATGTGTTTGAGCTCGAGGTGTTCCCTTTGGGCAGGGGTTTAAACTACTTATTCGCTTTGGATGCTATTTTGCATACTGAGGAATAACCAACACTTTATTGGGTATCAGTTAGCATTTGCAACAGTATTTACTATTGAGTACTAGTTGCATTATTTGAATGCAACTTCAGAACATTTGTTCTAGTGTCACTTGTGACTGTAACTGCTACACTGTTGTGGCGCTAGTTATACGACTAAAATTCTGATAGTAAATGGTTTTACCATTCAAGTTCCAATTATGAACTTTTGAAAATAACTGGTATTTTTGCCAAGTACATATTTAAGATACTTGCTATGCTGTGGAGCGCTAGTTATTAGTTTTTGAAATTAATTGGTATTGACACCAAGTGTATCAATCACAAGTCTTTGTCTTGGTGTTTTAATTACGATGCTGGGCATTAGTTATGAACTATTTAGTTCGTAACTGGTATTAGCTATTGAGCGGTGATAGCCAGTTATGAATCTGTGTCAAAGAATCGGTGAGAATAACCAGTATTAATGCTTAATACCCAGAGACAACCACTCTATAAATCTGGAGGGTGAAATTTTGAATCCTTACTTGAGCGACAGTTATGAGGTAACTACTTATAGTGAGTCTAAAATTAGATGCACCTTAGCTTAAGAAGCGTAAGGACAAGCTTAAGTTGACAGTATGTCATATAAGGCCTAAGATAATAGTATTCGGCTTTCTTAAGGTCGAACTGCTTTAATACTGTAAATCGGAGATAGCGCAAGGGAAGCAGGCCTCGGAGAGTGAATAATGATGAGAGAATTTTTCCAAGTCATTTTTGTTTTTTGTTTTAAGTCTTTTATTAACAGAATGACAACTTAACATTAGCGCAAACAGGAGCCTAGACAATCCAAGGTGTGTATACACCTTGGCTCTTTATATATTAGTTGGTGGGATCCCATGTGATAGAAATTGATCACTAGAATTAGGAATCAGATTTATGATCTATTGGTCAATGTCTTAGACTATGTTGTTTGACCTAATTAGCCGTTCGCTAATTGATCTCAAGAGGTTTTGGTTAAGCCTTCTCGTTTGCTTATCTCTTTTGTCTGGGTATTAGTCCTAAGGATTTGGTGCATTCCAATATCTTGTTTTCCCATTTGGGTACTTATTAATAATTCAGCATCTCATTTGAGGCTTAGGCCAAACCTAGTCATACTTAAACAATAGTTAGTCCTAGCATTTGCTAGTGTCAAAGTAGAAATTTGGGACTGTATGCTTTAACTTGTATTTCTTGCAATGTACAATTAATAAATCAAAGTAATTCTGTATTTGTTTGTATATACCATTTTAATGTTGGTGGTTGCCTGGGGTAGGGCCCAGGTCCCGCATAATAAACATGTTTTGCAATTTCATTATTAGTGGTGTTTATGGTGAAAAAACAAGTGGTCAAAAGCAAAAACAAAATGAAAAGATGGCGGACCAGGTCCGGGCTAACCCACTTGAGAACAAGCAGTTTTAGAGGGGGAAAATTTATAAAGTGATCCTCTTCAGTTTACAGAGAGGGGCTATTAAAAAACTATGGGCACCGTACTTTGTTATTGGGTTGCCCTCGGCGGATCCGGCGACACAAACAAACTTTGCACAAACTAACAAAATTTTGGCCCCTAATCCCAAATTATAACACCCTCATGGCGTATTATTCTTAATAAACCGTATCCAAAATTTTGTAATACGCCACCACAATTTTAAATATGGTGTTAGGGATGTTAATTTTGATACAATTATCGGCTTAGTGAGCAGTTCTGCCAAATTACTATTTGTAGGTAAGTGGTGAATCGTGAAGTCTTCGAATAATGGTCGCGTATGAACCTAAACTTGCGGGTAGCTTTGTCAATCTATTCTTGACCGTGTTCTTAATCGCGAAAATGGCTGAGTTGTAGTCTTCCATAATTTTCCCTTTACCAAGTGATAATGGGAGTACCCCCTTTAGTTCAAAGAGGATTTCTTTGAGCTAAATAACCTCTTTCATGGTATCCACAAGATGCATGGTTTTAGCTTCCATGGTAAAAACTGAACAACATGAAGAATCAGGAGATTAAGTATGAGGTATTAACCTTAGACCCCGAGAGGCATTCGGATGACTGATGCACCCCTTCCAGAAAGCACTAGGCTTTTGGAACTGGTGTGACGCAGATAGTTGAGCAGGTTAGCTAAGTGGTTCCATGCAAGCAGGGTAGGCTTACTGTTAAACTTTTCCAAGATATTAACAGCCACCAGTACATCGGAATGTGAAATCCTGGCGATGTAGAGCAGCAATTTGATGAGACTTCGGTAGGGGTAGGGAATCTCAGCGGAGTTCCCGCATAGCTCGTGGCCATACACAACTCCAACTTTCAAAATTTCAATTGCGAGTCGGTTGGGGATCATGCTCATCCTCCCGGGAACTCTTTGATGTATGGCTCCTGGTTCATAGTGATTACTTCATTTTCCTGGTCATATTGGAAGTGCACACCGAGGAAACGAAGTGTCGTGCCAATGCCGGTGATGCTGTATACCAGTCTAACTCGTATCCGTTGTAATGATCCTCGGAACCATTCCCGCGCATGGCGGGAATGTGTGGAATGCACGTTAGGTGCGCGGGGATCAGTGGGAATGCCCAGTATGTATGGCATGTACCTGCCCAGGTCGCCACCAGGGGGTTGAGAGGTTTATAAGGAAGACCTGGGCCAGGTGACAGGGTTGTTATTGGTTGGGGCCTGACTGAGTTGGTCAGCCTCCAAGTTTGTGATGTAAAGTTGAATTATTCTTTTTGTAAGTTATAAGTCCCACAAGCTGGTGGGCAGTTGGCGACGGCGCCGTAGTTTTTGTTAATAAAGAGTTTATTCCGCAGAATCGCGTGTGCGTTCGTGATTGCGCGGCTGCAGCCCGAGAGATCGGGCTTGACATGGTGGAGGTGCTGGTTTCTACAGTATAACGCTGTAGTTCCTGTGATAGTACTTTTTTGTTTCTCACTCTCTGGTTTGGGAATAATGGATGCCAGTGATCGGGTGGACCGTCTGATGACCCGCGGAAAGACGCGTGCCAATGAATTATCTGGTGCGGCTCCACGGGACCCTATATTGGGGCCGCCTGAAGCCGTGGCGTTTTCAACACCTGGAATGGACCATAGTGAACGTTTGGGGTTCGATCCCCCCACCCAGTGGCAGTTAGCTCTGCAGGCGTGGGTGGGGTCGGCGGACCAACTCTTGGCACATGCGAGAGGTGCCGTGGGCGATAGTTCACCGGATCAACCGCGTTCGTTGAGGCCGTTTATGGATCCGGATACGACGGTCAATGTGCCCCAGAGGCCGAGTGCTGGGGGGCCGGGGCCATGGATGTTTAATACACAGGGACCGGGGCCGTTGTATGATGGCGTTGGAGACTGTGATGCATTCTTGGTGGCGTTCGAGGGCATGGTCCAGGCGGAAGGACTGCCTTTGGGAATGTACCCTCGACGACTTCGAGGTCAACTTACGGGCTATGCGGCAAAGTGGTTTGCCATGCATAGCCTTGATCTGCTTGCGTTGCAGTGGCCGCAGCTGATAGCCCGGTTGCGGCGGTTCTTTGGTTCGTCGTCATACAGTCCGCGGGGATGGCAGCAGTTTATGTCTCGGAAGCAGGGTGAGAATGAGCCGGTACGGAGCTATTTGATCGAAATGGCATCCATGGCCCATGCCCTGAATCCGGCGACGCCGGTGACGAATACCATTCAGGTTATTCTGGCGGGGTGCTGCCGTTCTATCATCTCACCCTCGGTGGGCGGCGGTTTTCGGCGTTAGATGATCTGTTGTTGGGCTTAGTCGATCTGGAAGTCACACCTTTTTGGTAAGGCTAGGACGGCAGCGGCCCCAACGCGTCGGGGACGTGTACCTCAGCGGACGTCAGACGACACGCATAATGTGAAGACCGTTCCCCCACGGGGAGCTTGCTGGTCGTGTGGCGATTCGGGCCATTTTCGCCGGGATTGCCCGAAGAAAAACTTTGTCGCGTCGGTGCATGGGCCGGTGGCCCCACCCGAAAAACTACCAGTGGCGGGACCCGGGCCGGAAAAGATGGCGAAAGCAATGCCTGGAGTGGTTTGGGACGGGACATGGGACGAGTGGTCACCCTCACCCTTGGTCAGGGTGTCCATCGGGCCCGATCGGCTGTGATGACTTTAGATAGTGGAGCGTTGGTCTCAGTGCTGTCGGCGGATCTGCTGGCATACTTTCGATTGTCACTGTTGCCGGGGCGCCCGTTGCGGCGGCTGTTTGACGTTTCAAAACACGACATCCAGTTCTTGGGTGAAACGGAGGCCGTCGTGGTGGTCAGTGGTCGTTCGGCGGTTCATCGGTTTCGTGTGCTACAGCACCCTAAGCAAGTTGCATTGTTAGGGTGGGACTTCTGCCATCGTACGGGATTGGTGGCGTTGCCCACGTCGCGGACCTTTTGCTATCATGATGCGCCGTTGGAGCAGTTCCCATTTGCACAGCCGGAGCGTGCCGACGAAATTTCGGAGACAGAGTTGGCGGAATCGGCGTCGCCGGTTGCATTGGTGGAAGACGAGTCGCCGGAGCAGCGGGCGAGTCGGTTGTTGCACTTACCGATTCGGCTGGTTCAGCCGGTGACTTTGCCGCCATGTTCTGAGTCTACTGTTATGTGTGTACTGCCCGACCAAGTCCGTAAAGGTGACGTTGTATTAGTGGAGGCGCTTCCGTTAGAGGGTGCTTCAGCGCGGGAGGCGCGTGGTTAATGATCAGTCGCTTTGTGTGTTTCAGGTTGCCAATTTGACAGCAGAGGCCCTCTCCTTGGAGGGGGTACATTGATTGCGTCTATATCCGCGGTGGACGACTCTGAGTTGGTTACGGTGGAGGCGACGGGGGGCTGTGGACCATTATTCGGCGAGATGGCGTATGGTGGTGATAGCACGTTGTTGGATTCCTTATTGAATCTGGGGCCAACGTTATCTAAGGCTCAGCGGAGGGAGTTGCGGCGGTTGCTTCATGCATTTCTGCGGGCGTTTGCGTTATCAGTTCAGGAGTTGGGAAGGAGTGATTTACCCCCTCATTTTGTGGAAACGGGGGCAGCCTCCCATGTATGTGCCGCCGAGGCGTTCATCCCCTAGGGTACGGGAAATTATTAAGCAAGAGTTAGAGGAGATGTTGCGTCAGGGAATAGTGGCCCTAAGTAAGAGTCGGTATGCGAGCCCAGTAGTTTTGGTCAGGAAAAAGGATGGCACAGTTAGATTTTGTGTGGACTACCGTAAGCTAAACCAGAACACGATTGTCGATAGTTACCCGCTGCCCCGTATAGATGATGCGTTAGACGCCATGCAGGGGTCGGCATGGATTGCGACTTTGGATATAATGTCCGGGTAATGGCAGGTACCGATGGCCGCGGGTGATCGGGAGAAGACAGCGTTTTCATGTTCGGAGGGGCATTTCGAGTTTACTCGGATGCCCTTCGAGCTGTGTAACGCACCTGCGACCATGCAGCGTGGCCTGGATCAGGTTTTCTTAAATTTAAAATGGAAAACCTGTTTAGTATACTTGGACGACATTATTGTGTTTGGTCCGACGTTTGCAATTTTCCTAGAGCGGTTAACCACGGTATTGAATCTCTGTTAGTTAAGCACAACATCCGATTGAAACCCTCAAAGTGTTTTTTTGGGTTTGAAGAGGTCAAATATTTGGGTCACGTTGTTAGTTCGCAGGGGGTTGCAACAGATCCTGACAAGATAGTGGCTGTGAGAAATTTTCCGCGTCCAACATTACGTAAGGCAGTTAAAAGTTTTTTGGGGCTATGTGGCTATTACCGACGGTTTGTGCAGGGGTTCGCTTCGATAGCCCGACCATTAATCGAGTTGACCCGGGACAGGGTTCCATTTGTATGGTCAACCCTGTGTGAGGATAGTTTTGTCCGACTGAAGGAGGTTTTGTGTACTGCCCCGGTTTTGGCGATGTTCGTTCCTGGGGCACCGTTATGGTTGCATACCGATGTTTCAGGGGTGGGACTGGGTGCTATTCTATATCAGGGAGAAAAACCGATGCAGCGAGTGTTAGCTTTTGCTAGTCGGGCGTTGTTACCTGCGGAGACCCGGTATACCGTGACCGAGCTAGAGGCCCTGGCAATTGTGTGGGCGGCGGAGAAGTTTCGACATTACCTGTTCTTGAATAAGGTTACGGTGGTTACTGACCATCATGCCCTGTGTTACTTACGGTCATTAAAGAACCCGTCCAATCACTTAGGCCGGTGGGCGGCTCGCATGGAGGAGTTTGTATATGACGTCTAGTATAAAAAAGGGGGGTTCCACAGGGACGCTGATTGTCTGAGTAGATATCCTGTCCCGGGGTCTGAGATTCCCCCGGGGGGAAGACGATGCCTATGTATATCTATTGCATACTCACGCTGATATGGCAGAACAACAGCAGTCTGACCACTCCCTAGATGTCCTGCGAGACAAGGCAGGGGGAAGTCAGTTTCCCTTAGGGGGTATGTGACGCTGGGAAAGGTATTGTATTTTTATAGCTCCTCGGACCCGCCTAAATTGCTATTAGTGGTACCTGAACAGATGAGGGAGGACGTGATACAGCGGTGTCATGATCACCCGTTGGCGGGGCATTTCAGGGTTACAAAAACATTAACCCTGGTTTCCAAGGCGTATTATTGGCCTGGAATGAAGGCGGCCGTGCATCGCTTTGTGACGTCTTGTCCTCACTGTCAGGTTAACAAGGTACCAAGAACCTTGGCACAGGGGTTACTTGAACCTATCTCGAGGGAGGACCCAGCGGTTCAATGGGGTTTTGATTTTGTATTGCCGTTCGACGGGGCAGGCGGTTTACTGGTTAGTTGCCGTTGATTACGGCACGCGGTTTTGTGTAGCTGTGCCCTGCAAGCGGGCGGATGGCCAAGCAATTCAGAAATTTTTTTTGACATTGTTTGACCGATTTGGGGTACCCCAGTTTGTGATCTCGGATAGTGGGACGCCGCAGCTTAGTCGGGCGGTGCAGATATTTTTCCAGTCATATGGCATCCAACATCGGGCGTCGACTCCGTATCATCAGCAGGCGGATGGGTTAGCTGAGCAGCTGATTCAAACCCTGCTGGTCGCGGTTCGGGTTCGGTCGGCCGCACCGGGGGGTATTTGTAAGGGGAGGTGGCCGGCAGCATTAGCCCGTGCCGTAGCTGCATATAACTTTGCTTCACAGGCATCGTTGGGTGCGTCATTTTTTGTGTTAATGCACGGATTCCAGCCGCGGCTGCCGGTGCACAATGTTGTCGGGCAGCCCCCAGCAGTAGGGCCAGATGTCCCCGTTCAGGTGCGGCGTGAGCGGTCACGGCGAGCTTTGGGGAAGGCACAGCAGGTGCAAAAACCCATTATGATAAGCGTCGCTAAATCGTTCGATTTGAGGTGAGGGACTGGATTTTAGTCCGTGATTTAGCCCCGGCCTGATTGGGGCAGGGCAAATTCCAGGTCCCATATCATGGACCTTATCAATTGGTGGAGCAAGTATCTGACCTTAATTGTGCCTTTAGAGATACGCAGAGGGGGACGGGGCCGGTATCCGTGGTCCACGTAGATAACATTAAGCGCTATTTGCCGCGGCGGGCGCCACAGGTTGGGGCGGTGCGGTCTTTAGGAATTGAAACTGGCGCCAAAACATGGTCGCAGTTAGTGCGCACGTTGTCCCCTTCCTACCCCTGGCGCGCGCCGAGCGGTGGATTCGTCCGCCTGTTGCAGCCTTCAGCTGAGCCACGCGGTCGACCACGTTTTTTTGTCTCCCGTAGCCTCTACTCCAGCTCAGGTAAGTCCTTGCAGGGATTTAATTAGGGGATATCTTTGAAGAAGGTTTAATGCTGAATCAGTGGAGGGGATGTTCGTGTGGCATGCAGGAGAGCGGGGTATGCGAAGCTCCGAGGTTTAGGCCTATTGTTAATGTTATTTATCATTTGCCATGTGCGTCTGTTTGTTGTAGTTTTTTTCAACATGGCGCATGATTCGACGTCCTCGTCGGTTACGATGACGGTAACCTTTACCGAGAATGGACGTCACCGTTCGGTGTCGGGGACACTAGCAGGCGTCGAGATGGGGCCGTGGCGTCGGGACCAGCTGGCCGGGGTGGACCGCCCAGTGGGGCAACCGACCGGTCGAGGACGCGGATTTTGGACAACAGCGGACACTGCAAAACGGGCCCCGGGCCGAGGTCGTGCGGGGCGGCCACCAGAAAGGCCGCCGGTACCGGATGTTCAGCCAGGAGGGTCGCCTGAGATGCAGAGTCGCCAGCCGTTCGCCTGGGGGCAAAATAGCCCCGGGGGAGAGACGGCCACAAGTGGTGGAACGAGAATGGGTTCCGCATCTGCGGGAGCCCGGATTGGCCCGGCAAGAAGTGTGGGATGTGCCTGTAGCTGGGCGGCCGCAGAGGGCAGTTCATCGGGCCACAATCGTGGAGTTGCCGGAGGGAGTCCACGAGTTGTCCCTGGATTTGGACTTTCCGGAGCCGCATCCGCAGGTGGTGTACCTGGCCCTAAGCGCCACCAACGATCGTCGTCACCGTCGTCAGTTGGCTCGTCGTCGTGCGGCCAAAAATCATTTGGTGCGATATGACGGCCGCTCTGAGGACTAGCCGCGTAGGGATGTTATTGTGATCTGGCGGGTTTGCTCATTTTGTAACAATTTTTGTTGTTGTTGTTGTGTTATTTGTCAGGCACGGAGTGCCCTCCAGTTAGGAGGGGGGTGTAATGATCCTCGGGGCCATTCCCGCGCTTGGCGGGAATGGGCATTTCCCGCGCATGGCGGGAATGTGGGGAATGCACAATAGGTGCGCGGGGATCAGTGGGAATGCCCAGTATGTATGGCATGTACCTGCCCAGGTCGCCACCAGGGTGGTGGAGAGGTTTATAAGGAAGACCTGGGCCAGGTGACAGGGTTGTTTTTGGTTGGGGCCTGACCGAGTTGGTTAGCCTCCAAGTTTGTGATGTAAAGTTGAATTATTCTTTTTGCAAGTTATAAGTCCCACAAGTTGGTGGGCAGTTGGCGACGGCGCCGTAGTTTTTGTTAATAAAGAGTTTATTTCGCAGAATCGCGTGTGCGTTCGTGATTGCGCAGCTGCAGCCCGAGAGATCAGGCTTGACACCGTACTCTGTCAAGGGCTTGTTGGCTATTGGTAAAATCCTAGATGGCGTATACATATACAGATATGAATGCCTACATCCATATCTGGACATGCTTTCTCAAACTTCATGTGCTTGGCTTCCCCCTATCTTCTTAATAATGTGTCCACCGTTTATGCTCAACAAACCTTTTAAGCAAAGACTGCTAAGGGCCTAACATCACCCACTAAAATCACTTTAAGGGTTCTGCAAGGAGACCCTTTAGTTCCCTCTTTTTCATCATCTATCTCGCTGACCTGCATTCCTTTCTACCTCCGAAGAACAGCTGCAGTGTGGGCAAGTTCATCATACACTGTTTTCACAATGCTGATGACATCCTACTTATTCCCCCGACCCGTTAAGCAATGAGAGGTTTGCTGGTGTCGTTTCATAGCTACTTGAAACTTAACCTTCTGACACTAAACACATCCAAATCCAAGATTCTAATCTTCAGCCACAAAAGACCCCGGTCCCTACTAACACTCCACTAAAGAGGTGTTCCGCTGGAGGTGGTTGGGTTCTGGACATACCTGTAAATAAAAAATTTCTACTCAGGTACACCCAACGAACACTATCTGCACTTAGAACAAGGTTTAATACCCAAGCTCACTTCCTATGCAAAGCCCTTATTTCTAAAAACCTTAACCACATCCCTACCCATCTTTCTCGTTTTACCTCAATCCTCTCTCCGATACCAACTTACAGTGGCACCCTTTGGGCCTGGGAAAAAAATAATTTCCTTGATGTATCCCAGGAGAGCTTCCTCCGTAGGATATTCTGCCTCGACGTCCAATCCCCTTCATACTTGTTATACAATGAACTTGGAATTCATCCCGCCATCAGATCTTTCATATCCCTCACTTAAAACCTCTGGTTAATGGGAACCTCCTTCCTTCCCCACCATCCCCCTATGGCTCAGTTGCTATTACTACAATGGCTTGGTACTGGACCTTTGGAGAAGGTTTCGGGTGGACAGGTTCCTGACCTCCTACTGGTAAACTCTGTCTTTGCTTCGGGAGTTAATTTATGGTTATCGGAAAGGGGTGCCGGCTGTCGACTTGTGGACCAGCAATATGCGTCTCGACTATTCTCGCTTGACTGGACTCCCACATGGTGTTTGTGCTCGGTTCCAAGAACCGATAGCCCCTAGTGGCGCAAGCGAATCCGGTAAAATTACCAACCCAGATGGTAAAATCCAGCTTATGGTTTTGCAATTCCATAGGGTTGAACACAAACACTGCGTATATGAGAATCGTTGTGGGCGAACTCACGCAACCTCTCATAGGAAGTCTTGTTGCCTAGGATCTTCTTGGGAACCCTGTTTTTGATGTAGCATTAAGTCCTGAGGAATTCTGCCTGAACCATTTTTTCCAAGCCAGTCACTCATGACTCGAATGGCCTTGAGGGCACTTTTGTTAAAGCCCTCCGCCACCCTGGACCCGCAGGTGCAGGGATATTTCCATTAATATTTCTCAGTTTCCTCATCATGTGTACTAAATGTCTTTAGATGTTCCTTTTAAGACTAGCATACTCTAGCACTAACTATTGTTTAAACTAGGACTAAAACTCTGCCTTAGACTTGAAATGTTTTATTTCATAGCACAGAGTTATTTTATACCCAAATGGAGAGCGGATATTGGCATGCTCCAAATCCGCACTACTTATCCGAACAATAGAGATTAAAAACTTCAAAGGTCGCAAACGACCTCTCACCTAATTAGCAAAAGGCTGATAGGACGACAAGTGAATTCCAGAGCCAACAACCTCCAAAGCACTTTTTCACCAGAAGGATTTAGTGGTTAGACTGTCACATGGGACCCCAGTAAATCATATAAAAAGGCACCCATTTTCTAACTTAGAAAGAAAAAACAGAAATCTTATTGATTTGGCAGCAAGAGCGACTGCTCCTGTATACACCAGTAAATGCTAATGTAGTTTAGAACAAAGATTGCGATTAACTTACTTGAAAAAACTACGTCACTTTACTATTTGTTTGTTTTAGATCTAAAATACATCTCACACTCACCTGTCTTACAGTTGCAAGACCTCTTCAATCACTTTCCGAGGCATCCTTCCCTAGTATTATCTCCGAATAGCATTATCAAAGCGGTTCAACCTTAAGAAAGCCGAACACACGATAATCTCGGACTTAGTTGACATATGGTCTTCTTCGTCCTCTCTTACACTTCCCAAGCTAAGGTGCTTAAACCAGCGAACTCGCAACGAGTAGTCACCTAAGTATATAATTTTAATTATGTATGCTGCATTAAAATAAATTTTGACAATCTTTGCTTCGTGTACCATTAATAAATTAGTGGAAAAGCTATGGCATGTTTATAATAGCATTTTTAAATTCATATTAAAATACATTATTATTAAAAATGCATTTCAAAGAGAATGTGGATTATAGCAAACAAAAAAAATTTCGGGAATGTTTATTGAATTTTAAAAAATTAATTTTCAATAACAATTCCGGAAAGGAATTTTGAAATGCATATAGATTTAGACAACAAGAATGTATATTTTGAAATGCATTTCTAATAACATTTTCAGAAATGCATTTTGAAATGCATCCCTTAGTAACCAAAACCTGTTGGATCAATGTTGGGAAAACATTTATGTGCCAGTGTGTTTTCATTGGCACTATGTAGGCAGCTAATGCTAGGTAAAAGGTTAAATGACTAATTGGGATAATGTTAAGAACACATTGCAGTTCCAATTTTTTTTCAATGACATTTGAAAGGCAGCCAGTGCGGGGTCAATGCACAAATGTTTTTCTGGGTAATGGGTGATTGAGTAATTGGGCAAATGTTAGGAACACATTGTTAAAGTATTTTCACACTACGTAGGCAGGACAATGTTTATACTGATGGGTTTAATTATGGTGCATGTAAGTATTCCAATTGTGCATATGCAGGGTTTTGATGTTGTTCTTAGTTTTCGAGTTTTTGGAAAATCAGTTCTGTTCTTGATAATTGTCCAATTCACATATATTATATTTTACTCTTGGTAAAAATACAATTAAAAGTAATTTTTAAGTTTAACAACAAGACGAAAACAACAAATTGGTAGCAGAGCATAGTTCTGCCAAACAAGAAAAGAAAAAAGATGGCCAATTTAAATTCTATTTCAATCAGCAGGATTGATCTCCTAACAGGGAACAATTACCACATTTGGGAGTTAAAAGTGAGTGCAATTTGAAGAAGTAGAAAGCTGTTTAAAGAAGTTAATCAGAAACCTGAGACAAATAAAGATGCAAATGAGGATGTCTGGACCGACTGGAATTCAAAAAATGATAAAGCTGAATAATATAGTGAGAGGATTAGATTTTATAGAGGAAAAGATGAACTTGAGTGATCCATGTGTTTTGTAAAGATGGCTCAAAACCATTCAAAAGACAGGAAAAAGAATATGTAAAGAAACATTTGGAATTAATTCACATGGATTTATGTGGACCTATGCCAAGGAATTCTCTTGGTGAAGCTAAATATTTAGACATTCCAATTGATTCTTTCAGTAGACGTATTTTTGTCTATTTCTTAAAGACAAAGGATGAGGCATTTGATTTTTTGTAGCATTCAAGAACAGGTATAAAAATGAGATGAACGGAACTGAATTTGTAAACAAGCGATTTCTGGAACTATTTGAAAAACAAGGAATCCAACACCAAAAGACTGTACCATACTCGAGACAAAGTAAGAGTCAATGAAAGAGTGAATCATATTCTACTAGACAAGGCAAGGACAATGCTAATTGATGCAGAACTTCCTTTGGAATTTTGGGCTGAAGCAATTTCAACAGCAGCATATCTCAAGAATTTTAGTCCAGCCAAAAACGATGGGTTACAAATACCTATTGAAAAGTGGAATGGAAGAACTTCAAACATTAATCAGTTGAGGTTTTTTAGATGCATTGTATATTTTTATAATCCCATCGTTGAAAGAAACAAGTTGGAAGCAAAGGCAAGCAAAGGAATTTTCATGGGATATTCCGAATGTCGTAAAGCCTATCGGATATATGTCCCAAAAAATAAAGTAATTCGAGGGGTCAGCACAGCAAAGTTTGTTGAGAGCCAAAAGTGGACAAACATGCTATCAAATTCAAGTGATCTTGAAGCACAGGTGAAAAAGTTGATCTACACAAGTCAAGAAGATGACACTCAACTAGAGGAAATTGCAGATATTCTACTAGAGGAAAATCAAAATGAGCAGCAATTAGACAAGATACAAGATTTTCATCCATATCAAGTTGAACAGATTAGAGAACCAAGAAGACCATTACGGAAGCAAAGCGATACAAGTAAGGTTCTAAGAAATCATCAATTGCAAGAAAGGCAGTTCAATGAAGAACAGCTGGTACAAGAAAAAGCAAGATGATCCGAAAGATTAAAGCCAAAACAGATGGACAATACAGTTAATTGTGTTGTAAACAGCCAAAATACCATACAAGAGGCTATGGATTCAAAGAATAACAAAAATTGGGTTAAGGCAACGGATGAAGAAATGCTGTCATTACAGATGCACCAGGTGTGGGAACCAGTTTAAAAGACCGGCAATGAAAAAGTCATCAAAAGCAAATAGATATTCACCACAAAGGAAAATCTAGATGGACTCATTGATAAATATTTTATAAGGCCAGGCCAGTAGCAGTTGGATGTAACCAGAAACTCGGAATCGATTACGAAGAGTCATTTGCACAGTAATCAAAATGGAATCATTTAGTGACTTTACTTTAATTGCTATTGCTGCACAGAAAAATCTTAAAGTAAAGATGTTTGATGTCAAAACTACTTATCTTCATATAGACTTAAAAGAGACAGTTTACATGCAACAACTAGCTGTATACATCAATCCAAGAGAAGAAAACATGATTTGTAAACTTAAGAAACGTGTATATGGACTGCCACATTCAGGACATTACTGGAATGAAAAAATTAATAAAGTAGTTTCCAGAAATTGGGCTAAAAAGACTAGACAGCAATCCATGTATTTACAAGTAATAAAAAGGAAAAAACTATTGTTATGAGTGTCTATGTTGATGATAATTTTGTTCTTGGAAAAAGTGATACTATTATTGATGAGAAAATGGGTGAAATAAGGTAACATTTCATTATGAAAGAGACTACCGGTTGTGGATCATTTCTGGGACTCATAATCAAAGAAACCAAAGATGAATTTATCTCAAAGAAAGTATGTGAAAAATATTTTGGACAGATTTTGCCTAAAGAATTGTAACTCAATGAAAACACCCGGTGATCCTTGTCAAGATCTGGACATTTTTGAGGAATCCCAACCTATTGACCAAATAGAAAACCAAGAAATGGTTGGATCTTTAATGTATTTGTCTATTGGAACAAATGCCTGACATTTTCCAACAATGTCAGTCAGTTATCACAGTACAGCAAGAATCCGAGACATATGCACTTATCAGCTGTTAAAAGAGTGTACCGGCATTCACAAGGGACAACTGACTAGGGACTATTCTATGATCGAAATCCAGGTCAGATTCTAGCAAGCACAGATGCAAGCTGGTGCTCCACAAAAGATGCCAAGTCATTTTTCCGGTTACTGTGTTAAGTTAGGAAATTCATTAATTAGTTGGAAAAGTAAGAAACAAGAATTAGTGGCATTATCAACTTGTGAATCTGAGTTAATTTCAATTTGTGAAGGTATTAGGGAAACCATATGGATTGGAAATTTAAAAGATGAATTAAGATTTACTGAATTAATAAACTTTCTCTCGTAAACGGAAAACTTGCCAACCTGAGTACTCTCTGGATGGTGTTCAACTCGCTGTTGTTGGTACTGTCAAATATTTAGGAATTTATGTTACAAAAAACCTTTCTTGGAATAACCATTTCACAAAAATTGTTGGTGCAGCGAACCAACGACTTAAGATTCATTCAGGGTGTATTTCGTGAATGTGTGGAAAATGTAAAGGAAACTGGCAAATCAACTCTGGTTCGCCCTATGTTGGAGTATTGTGCTCCTGTTTGGAACCCTCACAGGATGGTTCATATTCAGGATATAGAGATGGTCGAGCGAAGGGCAGCCAGATTTGTTAAGGGCAGATATAAGCATATCGAGAGTGTGACAGAAATGCTCTACTCCTTAAATTGGTACACATTGAAGTCTAGACGCGAAAAGTTATCTATGGGGTTATTCAAAAGTTTTAATCTCTCTAAATTCCCATCTTGTTTTCCATATATTAACGCCTAAGAACCACTCTAGGAGTAGACACATTCACTCTAGTCCTTTGACTGAGCTTCAGGCCAAGACGGATGCTTACTATTGGTCCTTTTTTTGCATGCGATTAGATGATGCCTACCTAGCGATTCTTATGATTTAGTTCAAATTCAATTTAACAATGATGACTAAGTCTCTACTGAAGAAGGAGCATTCTCCTGAAATTGGATATGACCCGCCATACCATATGGCATTTATTTGCTGACTGTAGGGTACTGAGTTGAATTGAATTGAACAGGAAGTTTTATTTTAGCAGGGATGAAGTGAAAAAAGGAAATGTTAAATTGGAATTTGTTTGTTTGGAAGATATGAAGGCACATTTGTTCACTAAGAATCTTACTAAGGATAAGTTAAATAATTGTATTGAAATGATAAGAATAAACTATTTGTAGTTATTGTGAAATACATGCATGCATAATGGGGATTTGTTGGCTTTAATTATGGTGCATGCAAGTATTCCAATGCAAGTGTTGTTCTTGTTTTTTGAGTTTTTGAAACCACACATGGGGCATTTGTCAAGTACTTTGCGAATTTGCCTAATACTTGGCTTGTCCCAACAGAAGTCTGTATTTATCCCACATCAATATTGGCCAATGTTTGCATAGCGAAACACTAACTTACCTTTGTAAGGGTTTAAAGGACCGCATCCCAAAGTCAACAGACCAGAGCCAGACACGAAGTACATAAACAAGTCTTTATTTCCAAGAGCTGCTGATTAAAACAAAGATCTCCAACTTAAACTTCACATAGGCTGCTACTTCGCAGACCTGACAAAAATACACAACAAAAACGAGCCTGAGCTCATCTGCACTGCATCTCCAAACCGGACTGCCTCCTCTGTCGACCCGAGCTTTCCAGAAAAACTTGAATAGAATGCTGGTCAGCTCGGGGCAACAGAGAGTATCACATACTGCATACCATGCATTCCACATTCCACGCACCAATTTACCCCACCCAAGGACACACTTCACAACCCTGCCTCTGGGGTCATTACACCCCCCCTCTAAATATTGGTTACTCCGTGGACAAAACAATTGAAAAATTTAAATAATAGTAATAATGCACAAATAACTCCCCGCGATCCGTTGATCCGATTTGCGTCTTCGCCACAAGCAGTTCTCCTCCGGAAACCACCGAAACACTGTTTACTTCTTCCGGCCATCATGCAACTGGAAATTACCTCACAGCAACACATGACCCTGGCACAGCAACGCCTTAGACCTCCAAATCAGTCAGGTTGTATCCCAAAGGAATCATCGAAAACAACAGCAATCATACGTCCCCACATGGAAAAGAAATGCATTTCAAAATGCATATAGATTGAGACACTGAAATGCATTTCAAAATGTATTTTGAAT
>JAQGAE010001775.1:0-20892 GCA_034696685.1 Julus scandinavius
CAACAGTTAAGTCAATCACTAAAAAATATAAAGAGACTGGAAAAATTGAAACTTTGCCTCGATCTGGTCGACCAGTAAAGCTCTCTCGCATTGTAAAACTTGCAGTTGTTCGTGAAGTGAAAAAATCCTTTGTCATCAGCTGTAACAGTTGGTAAAAACTCTTCAATAGATACTGCAACTCCAGTTAGTGCCATCACAATAAGGCGGGTGCTTAATGATGCTGGTTTACACGGAAGAGCACCAAGAAAAGCCATACATATCTGAAGTCAATACAAAGAAAAGACTGGCTTTTGGTAAGAAGTACAAAAACACATTCAGTATCACATTATATTGGATAAAGTGCTGAATTATCTTTTTTTGTTTATAAACATCTGAAAATATGGTTTGGATAAAGACTTTTGCTGCTCACATAACGTTCCGGAAAATTTAGCCGTATATCGAAAAAGCCATATAAAGAATCAATTTTTTCGGCATTGCGATTTTCTTTTTTTTGCCTTCTTTAACGTGAAACCCATAAGTGTTTTATTGTTAGCTAAATCCGACCTGGTTTGTGCAAATTGGGGTAACTTATCACAATTTTTTGTAACTTTGTTTAATTACAGCATTTTTTTGGCCGTATAACGAAGCATTGTGGGCCGTAAATCGAAACAGTGCCATAATTTAAAAAAGGCCGTTATAGCGAAAGGCCGTATAAAGAGCGGCCGTATAGCGAGGTATATAGGTGTAATATTGTAAGAAACAAAATTTTTAGTAATTTCCATCAAGTCGCATTCAAACGCACATATAAACCTGTTTCAATGTAGTTTCGTCAGGAATCATCGGTAGGTAAGTGGTAAAGGTTTGTGGTAAAGGAACTGGGAATGCATGGTACATATAGGTTCGATCCCTGCTGAGTGACGGTTTTTCTCACGTAATTAATGGGACCCATACCAATGGGACCCATAATAACGCGTTGTCCAATAATCCCAGTTATATGGGATCCCATTACATAAGAATTTTCACTTGGGAATGGATGTCCAATTATCTGTATATGGATATCCTTAACCAAATCTCCATAATATGGATATCCATATATGGATTTTTCCTCTGGGGATGTATATAGGTATGTATGTGGGTGTATGTCTACTTTGAAATATGTCCATATACGTATACATGAACTTCATGTCCATATATGACATTTTCATATACATATATTTGTACATATATTCCTTCCATCCGGGTGGCTATTTATTCATATATACATATAATCATTTATTTGGAAAAATTCCATATATGATCATGTATATCCACGTGTGTACAATTTTTGATGTATACATCTGTGCATGGTATTTCCCATATATATATTCAAATTTATACAGTCCATATTATACAAGTTTTTCTAAATATTAGAGATTATTACAGAACAGTTCAATACAAATACGCGAAAAACTGGATTCTTAAATCAATGTATAATTTCCAAAAAACCAAGACATTGTATTGTACGTATAAACAACCCAAGTGACCCTATGTATTCGACCAGATATGCAGGACTTTTTAGACAGTTAATCAACATAAGTTTCGTAATTTCGACAATGACACCGCACCAATATTGACCATGACGTATACCAATGCCATCATATCTTACACCAATACACACCGCAACACTTCTGGAAATCTGATGACTAACATAATGGCAATTCTGATATTGACATCACAGGTCACAGGTATCTGACAACGTTGTTAATCTCTTCCTACACTACACTGCACAAAGTGATGCGTGGGCAAAACATGTATAAGACAACAGAACACTGTTTGAAATTCACTCTTAGTCAATTCGCAAATGGAAAAAAGGGGGAAAGAACACTGATTTGGTGTTGAAATTCAATTTGATGAATCGACAGAAAAGTCCCCTCCTACCATTAAAGAATGGGAAAAAAGCAGGATTTTCTAACAAAAAATAAGTTTCTTCATTCGCAAGAGGGAGTGCAAAAATTTCGAGTCGGTGAAGTATGACTATATACCATTGATTTTTCAATAAAAATCGACATCTGAACAAAAAAGTGCAACATAAAAACGACTCCTAATCCATTGTTAATACAAGGATTTCATGGCCTTTCAGCAGCTTTCATGTGGGGAGTCATCGAAGCGCCGCAAAAGCAGCTTCCAAACATCTTAATTGAAGCGTCTGAAGGTTGTCCACCGTTTCCAGCAAGAGGCCGTTAAATGAATTTACTACTTGGACGGTACTTGTTTACAAACGTTCACTTTCCTTGAAATCTGATTCATTACAGCACTTGCTACCTTCTTAATGGCAATGAAAAGCCATGGTAAAATTCACGAATGGGAGGGTGGCGTTATGCAATACAGGCATAAACAGAGTAGACATAGTCCCGAGAGGGAAAATTATATAGGATCGTATATCATAAACTCTAAATATGTCTGAAAACATATACTTCTCATATAATTCTCCAATATGTCGGAAAACATATATTTCTCATGTAATTCTCCAATATGCCTAAAACATGTATTTATCATCTCCAATATAGATGTCTGAAAACCTGCATTTCTCATTTAATTCTCCAATATGTCTGAAAACATGTTTTTCTCATGTAATTCTCCAACATGTCTGAAAACATGATTTCTCATGTAATTCTCTAATATGCCTGAAAGCATGTTTTTCTCATGTAATTCTCCAATATGTCTGAAAAACATGCATTTCTCATTTAATTCTCCAATATGTCTGAAAGCATGTTTTTCTCATGTAATTCTCCAATATGTCTGAAAAACATGTATTTCTCATGAAATTCTCCAATATGTCTGAAAAACATGTATTTCTCATGCAATTTTCCAATATGTCTGAAAAACATGTATTTCTCATGCAATTTTCCAATACGTCTGAAAACCATGTATTTCTCATGCAATTCGATCTCCAATATGTCTGAAAACATGGACATGTATTATTTCTAAAATTATGAATAAGGCATATATATGTTACATGTATATTGTATCATAATATGGAAATAACAGAAATGGGAAATACCTTGACGTAACATTTGGTGAGGCCCCTATGAAAACCTTGTTTCCTGATTTCCAGGTTTATTAAACACGTGTATGCTTAAAAAACACTTATATTGCATTACATTAGTGTCAAGTCATTGCTACACATGTCAGCTATTAGAATAAACTCAATTTATCTACAAATAAATTGAGAACTGAATTACTTTTTTTGGGTGTGTTAAAAGTACAACCAGTATGTCAATTGCCTTTAATTTTCATAAATTAGCCCAGTTGGAAATATGCCATTCCTGAAATCGGTCAGCAGATATAATTAGGTAAAACTTCAAATAGGTGGTTGAACACTCACAGGAGTCTGCATAAAACTGTTCAGCCATCTACTATATATAATATAATGTAAAATAGCTACCTTCATAGAGATTGCTGGAGTGTTATATATAGGAGCAAGCCTATGTCATTCCAGCTGTTCAGCCCCTTACATGAAAGCACTTACTAATCCAATCAAATCTATTAAATCGATGGCTTGAATTTTATAGGATTATCATGTCAAATCTAAGCCAATCCCTTGATATTCCAGCCGCATAAGGCTGTTCAAGTACATACATGATACTTTCAAATGTGAATAAACAGGTAAGTTACGTCCGTCCCATTATTACCCAGTCGCGCTACCCCAAAAACAACAGTTAGAATGTCGTAGAATTTAAATTTACGGAATTCCTAATGACATTCCAGCTACTTGAGGCTATTCAGCTTGACCGCCTTAGGAGGCTGGGATATCACCGGATTGACATCTGATGGCTATGGTAATTCTACGAAATTCCAGAAACCTAAGGCTGTTCAATCATGTGGACCTACCTACTAACACGATAGTACATTGAAATAGTAAATGCCACAGGCTTAGGAGGCTGGAATACCATGGATTTGGCATTCCTTCCAACCACTTAATGCTGTTCAGCCATCTACGTGAACCTGCCTATACAATATTACCTTCAAATAGGTGACTTCATAGGCTTAGGAGACTGGAATACTATGGATATGTCTTTTCTACGACATTCCAGCCATCTACGTAAACCTAACTATACAATATAACCATCAAATAGGTGACTTAATAGGCTAAGATGGCTGGAATACCATGGATGTCTTTCCTACGACATTCCAGCCATCTACGTGATCACACGTACACAGGTACCTTAATCATAGGAATATTGACAATGAATGGCATTCCAGCCACCTAAGGCTCTTCAGCCATCAACTTGAACCTACCTATTCAATATTATCTTCAAATAGGTGACTTCATAGGCTAAGGCGGCTGGAATGCCGTTGATGGCTTTCCTACGACATACCAGGAATCTATGTGAACACACCTACACAGGTTCCTTATTAATAGGAATATTGCTATTGAATGACATTCCAGCCACATAAATCAACGTAAACTAACCTACACATGTACCTTAAATACAAAATCCTAGGAGTATTTCCAATGAATCCAGTTACCTAAGGTTGTTTAGCCACATGCAATATATGTAGGTTGCTGGAAAGGTATAGGGATGTCATAATGTATTATTACTGTAACAATCCAAGTTTCCATACGCCTTCTGTGACACAAGTCTACATATATATAAAGACCAAAGACGCTCCCCTTGAAATTCCTCTAGGGTACAAACAAGAAATTTGAAACCCAGGGAGCAACTTGCACCATAGGACGTCATAGGCAACGTCCTTCAGCATTCAGGGTGTGCAATGAAAACAAACTATAGCCCGTGCATGGCATCGTCGGATATGTCATCACCTCTGCATTTAGAACACTTCGAACGAGATGAAAAACCCTGAGCGTATTCGAATAAAGAGCCGGTAATTGGTTGACGCGATGCATTAGTAATCATTTCGTGCTGCAAACCCCTTGAGCCATCGTTTGATAAAGAGTCGCACTTGTCAGCCATATAGCTTATTTGTCCATTTTCCGTCGAGGCACTTTGGCAGGCACTTAACGATCCCGGTTGACATGTTTATCCAGGGACTTGCAGTAAGCACATGATCCAAAGGCATGCAAACAATCTCAATGTTTGTTGAAAGAAGAACAATGGTTGGAAATGGTAGTCTACTGCAAATTGTTCAATGCAATGTGGCTCGGTGGTGTCGTCATATTCAGACTTGGGCAAATTGTACTCAAGAGTAAGAGTACCTACTGATTACAAATGCAGTGGAATCATACTCTATAGTACAAGTATGGAGTACATGTAATCAGTAGTAATATGAAATGACCAATCAAAATTTGGCAAATATGTACTCATGAGCAGAAGTACTAATTATCGTCGAGCACCTGTGGAATCATACTCCAATAGTATGAGTATTATCGTAATCAAACTTGGGTAAATTGTACTCATGGATTATGAGTACTGATTAAGAGTATGGCGGATTGCAAAAGTATTGTTTAGGAAACTCAATTAATTTTAAACACCATAGGTTTTATTACAAGCAGAAACAATTAAAAAATTTAAAAATCTTAATGAATATTAGAACACAAAAATAAACCTTTTTAGACATTAGCAGAATCTTAATAAGTAAAGGGGAAAAAAGAACAGCTACGTCCGGTAACAAACAAAAAATCATAAGTAGAAACGTAAAAATTAGAATGTATCTCCTTAACGTGTGAAACTATGTATGATCTTATATATGTGTATGGTCCAGTATTTTCACTGCATTTCGATACAGGTTTTACGCATAATTTAAGAAAAAAATATGTTATTGTTTTCTTTCATATATGGAAACTGGCAACATGTCATATGCAGTATGTTTTCAGACCAATGTGGAAATTGGACTCATATGTTCAGGCATGAGACTAATATCAAAATTTTCCAAACAGCCAACATTTTTGACATAATATGGCATAAGCTTGTTGTGCTTTTCTCAAGGTAACAGAAAAGCCGGAACCGAAGTCACCTTGTTTGCAAAAAAACGGTGAGCGCCGGAGTAGTACGTGCTAAAATTATGAAGTGGTGGGATGTAAACCCGACCAGACACGTGGGGGGAACACACGTGGGGTAATCTCTGTCGGTGTTGCTATGGTGATGACATCCGCCATGGGAGGTATCCTGATTTCCATGACAACCAGAAGCACCATGCAGAAAGCGCTTCGTCGAGCAGAAATGCTCTTTTTGTTACATTTTCCAATGCGTTTCCGGTTTCTTCGTCTCCTTTCTGAAAAGGCCCCTTCCGAGATGGTCCCCATCCATTGCCATCCGTCAAGACAATTTCCGCTAATTCGTTTGAGGAACGATCGATCCCTAAACGTACCACGTTCCAAACGGTTCCACGACCCTCTATAACACAGCTCAGAACTATAGACTTTGGTGACTGTTCAAGGCACAACAGTCAAAAATAGATAAATAACATGTGGAAAAATGAGATATAAGGAAAACCATATGAACATACCAGTTGACAGTTAACACCTTAATGAGTGTGTTATATCCCATAATACAAAAGATTTACGATAATTTATTATAATTTTATTTCAGCTACATTTTTTTTTCTAACCAACCCTAATCTAAATTAACCAAATTAATCATCGACTAAGTGGAACGAAACATGCGATTATATAGTATATGACCATGTATGTCCAAATATTTCCATACGAGTACGTTTAATTTCTGTTAAGTTCATATTTGCGAAATTCGGTTATGGCTTTGGGACATAATTTGACATATTACATGTGCAGTTAATGACAACAGAATTTTTCCACCCAGGCAATCTTTGGCAATACATACTAAAACGAGAACAGCAATTATTCCAATTATAGATAGTTGCACAAGTTAACTGGGAAAAAACATTTGGAATACTTTGCATTTACTGTCTGGCTGCACCTTGCATCTATTTTATCCTAAATAGTTAATCGGCGATTACGCCAGACGGAATTTGGGGCAAGTGGCCATCAAATACAACTCGTACAACAGCCCTGGCCTCGTTTAACCAGTCGTTAACTATTTGCCACTAGCATACCAACTTAGGACCAATTATCACCCATAATCACTCATTATTAATCGTTAATGACTTTGCAACTTCAATAATTACGAAAGTACATAAATCGACAAACAAACACGACAAGGTCAAGCTACGACCCGATGATTCACCAGCTTTTATCTCTATTGTAACCGGTTATGGACCACCTAGTTAACGGCAAACTACTCTGTACACAAATGGAAGGACAACATACAGGGGTGCACAAAATAATATGAACACTTGTTAGAGCTCAATGTAGTAAATATAAATATGCAATATACGAACAACGGTATTAGCAAGTTTTCCAAAATTTGTGAATGATATCATATATGGATTATTGCCAAACATGTATATGAGCCTTAATATGGCAAATCCCCCACCTTCATATAGTCTAAGGTATTGGTGTGGGTGGTTATATAAGCTCAACAAATAAATAAAGATTTTTCCACTGGGCATTTGACTTAGCATATATAGTACATAAGAAGACACAAGAGTTTCTTGCACTATAGACTTCCCTCCATTTCATATTTACCTTCCGGTCCTTGATGAGTTTCCCAAGCGACTGATAGACAATTTCTTGGTTGGGCACAAGCATATCTGAAAATCTGTCTTGAAGATGAGAGAAGATGATTTCCAAAGACGCAGTTTCGTTATCCTTGTTCAGTTCGGAAATGACCAAGCAAAGGGCCTCAGGCAGTGGTGTGAACTGGGTTTGAGGAAGCACCTGCATCTCCAGACCGGTAACATCACCTGCAATAAAAACAACGACATATTAGCACGAGTCTGACAAATGTTCCAGAACTGCTTTAACATCATGAATTTATTTATTTATTTGGCGTATATAAGGACTAAGTCTTTTAGGTTGACGATGTCATTGTATCCCCTGAAGGGTTTTGATATGACAGTGTTTGTTTACAGGCATTTCGTTTTTTTTATGTTTTGACGTCCTCCTATAAACCAAGAGTTTTCCGATAATACCAAAACGGACAGATTTTCACAATGTGTCTTGGTGGCAATCAAATTGTCACATCCCAGACAAGTATAGTCAATTACCAGAAGCTATACATCTTCGGTTTTTACAGCTCATAAAACAGGGATGCTACATATATAGTATATGGCAATAGCTATCAGATTTCATGTACAAATATGTCTTAAAACAGATGTACATCTGACAAATACTGTTATAAATTTGGCATAACTTGGCAATATGTATATGATATTACCCTAACACGTACGTTGATATATGGACATGTATATGGTAGTGTATTCGCATATTGTCTAAATTTTATATAAACTTGTATTTCCCAAAAAACCATGTCCAACATGCAATGCATTTCAACTAGTATATGATATAGTTTTATCGCTGACAAGAACCGATTCTAACAGTTGATAATATACATTAATTGGCGGAAAAGTATAAAAGACTGAAGGATACTAATGAACATAGTACTACAGAACAGGTCGCGAACTAATTGGTATGCGAGGAGATGCTGAAATACCATAAATTCTTGAAGTACGGGTCACATGAATTTATTCTTGGAACAGGTTATGGAAAGAGTATTTGAGGCCACTTTGATTTGATGGGGAGAAAATATGGCAAAGAATCATGTAGAAGTTCATAGAATTAGAAAGAGACAAGGCCATATAAAGCGGCATTTCGAAACAGAAAAGCAGACAAAATGTCCAGACAACAATTTTAAGTTCAACAAGGGGAACTCGTATAACCTACTGTTTTCAGAGCATTGTTTGCATGTTGATGTATGAAAAGCCAGTTTCTAGGATATCCCTTGAACAAATTCAAGTTCTTTGACTAAAATCATAGACTTTTCGGCCAAGTTTGAACTGGCAGTTTGTTAAACAATTAACCGCGAACAAACTGGTTTCCATCAATAACAGAAGCAGTTTGTCACTTCATTTATCACAATGCTGGTTGGTTGGTTGGCTAGGTGGCATTTAAGGGCCTATAGGCACCATCTATGCCATATTGTGTTCCATGTAGACATAGTAGAAATTGAACTAGAATTCGCACATATGATAGATCAAGCATAGACAGTATGTGTAGTTTCTGATATGAAAATATGTGATATTCTCCATAAATGTCTGAAATCATTTATGGACATGTCCATGCCATTTTGTCATTATTAGTATATATGGAAGAATATTAGTTACTATATAATTACAGAAAAAGCACATACATGGACAATTTTACATGCATGCTTCAGATTTCTGATAAGTACATATGAACGTGCCAAATTATTTTTAACTCCATACATAAGTTTGTCAAGTTATTGAAAAACGATTTTTGCCCAGAAGTGGTTTAATTTCTGATAATGTATTTTTACGTCCATTAATGCCTGAAATCTCCAATTAATTCCAATATTTGTCATGTCCAATTAAGTCCAATTACTCACATGTAAAATCGCAAGTCCAATTCCAATTAAGCCAATATAGCCTTGTATAATTAACACATGTCTAATTTGTTTGTCCAATTCCAGATGTCTATTATTGTTCACTTTCTGATACATTCACGTACATACTCAGGATGACCAGTACATTTGATGAAAACAATTCAATATATTCAAGGTTCACTAAAAATTTCAAGGACCCTTCCTCTGACAACCAATTACCACAATATTGTTTTCTAGAGTCAGAAAAATATTATAGCAAATTGGAAAAAGTTGGTTTTTTGGGATTTTATAATGGATTTTTTTTCGATTAAAGGTATCACAAGTTAGTTAACACGAATTTCAACATAATTCCCGACTTTTCATGAAAAGTCGGGAATGCTTGAAATCTGCAGATTTCCAAGGCTGAACACTCTTATACTGTATACTTTTTCCATCAGTTTTTAAACTTATTAAAAAACATTGTTTTAGCATAAAAAATCCATAAAAATATAAATCATTTTTATGCTTTTAGGTTAGCGTTTGTAGATGGCCTTTCCCACGCATCAATGGTTCCTAGAACATGATAATGTATTTCCTGGTGCAGACTCTGTGAGATAACCGGAAAGCAAACAGGTTCTGCAGAAACCAGAAGTAATCTAAAACCTACCAAATCTCGTCTTGCTAACAAAAAATAGACTAATGAAGGCATAGTTCTTAATTTGATCCATTTAATGTCAAGATAAAATTCAACTGCAATTGGTTCTTGTTCTTTGAGAACAATTCCGACAAATGGCAAACTAGAAATTGAACCAATTATACTTTTCATTGAATAAGCTTACGAATTTGTATACACGTTGGAAAGCTATGCAAACTTGTATAGGAAGTAATTTCATACCGCAAATTAATACAAGTACTTATCCTTAATTAACACATCGTGCAGTTCTCAACAAATTAATTAACATATTCCCTATAGTTTGAAAACCAGTTTTAAATGTTATCTTGTCATGAAAAGACTAAACATTTGAATTAATATTTCTGTAAAATGCATTTCTAAACTGTGGAAAACAATTGCTGTTGACCAAAACACCAGATCAAGTAAATTGTTATCACCCAATGTGGAAAAAGTATATAATGTGGCATATGTTATATTATACTCCATATCGTATACAGTGCAAATTTGAAAATAGTTCGTGACATACTGAATTAAAATCTTAAAACATGGGTTGCTACCCGTGTAGAAAACATGGCAATTATATTGTATATGGGAAATACCTTATATGAGCATAACAGAAATTTGACATGTATGGAGCTTACACTGCGCATATACAATATAAACCCCACGTGTCGTCCATGATCCATGTTTTCTCACATAAATGGAAATAAAACGCCATATATGGCCATACATGTTTTTACACAAACATGGATAATACACATATTGCCTTATGTAATGCTTCCACCTGAGTAAATTATTTTTTGCCAAAGTCCATTTAGGGAAGAAAGCATATCCTTATACAGAATTGTGTAAAATTATGAATATTATACGAATACTGAAATAATCCAATGGGAATAGTGCATATAGGAACAACAAAAAATGGACACAGACAACCATATCTCGCTTTACGGCCTTACGATACGTTACGGAAAAGTTAGCCGTAAAGCGAAGAGCCGTATAACGAATCAATTATTTTGATACAAAAATATGCTAAAAAAACAGCATTTTTTGGCTTTCTAACGAAACATTGTAGACCGTAAATCGAAAAAGTGCCATAATTATAAAAGGCCGTTATAGTGAAAGGCCGCATAAAGAGCGGCTGTATAACGAGGCATAGGTGCATAAGAAAATATATGGACATATAATCTGGTGTATGTTCATTTATATAATGATATATGCACAAAAATACGTACAATATAAGAGTTTATACAGTAATTCAATTTGTCCAATATGCCAGCATATATTCATATTTATTCCATATATACTGTAAGTTTTTTGTCCATTTATGCAGTAACATAGAAAAATGTCGAAAAAAATCTGTGGCCGCATATGACATTGAAAAAAATTATGACTAAAAGTATGATTATAGAAAATATATTGAAATACAGTGAATGGATATGAAGTGTGTATGCAGTATATGGATATATACTCGTATAGTATGGCCATGTATGTAGCCTATAAGAATTCAGAGAGTTAAATCAGTCTGGCATTCACCCCTAGAAGATGGCAAACACGCAAAGCTCCACAAACTATTTCCACTAAGTCAATTCAAATAAAAAGTTTAATAAAGTCTACAGACGCTACATAGATTCTTGCGAAATTACAGAGGGCATTGCATTAATTTTAAACGAAACGCAGATGTCATTATCAATGCGATGACAGTGATATCAAGGCGCAGTTCACAACTTTCCTGATAGTTTGTAAGATACCATGCACCTGGTCACGCAAGGTTCATTTAAGTCATTTCAAACGTCGCCTACCTTCCATAAATATCATAGACAACAATAGTAGTAAACGACAATATAATTTTACAACAGGGAAAATCTTTCTGAAAAACATAGTTCTGCCAGCATTTTCTTGACAAATTTGGAAATTCAAGATGGCGTATTTGACACGATTTAAACCTACTATATAGTTAATCCCAGATGAAAAAATGATAATTAAATATAGTATATATCGAAAATAGCATACATGTAAATACAGTGGAACCTCGATTTACGAACCTAATCCGTCCCATGACCCTGTTCGTAAATGTAAAAATTCATAATTTGAATCAAATTTTCTCATTGCAATCAATGTAAATCCAAATAATGCGTTCCTTGTCCAAATTTCTTTTTATTTTATTTTTTTAAAATGGAATGGTTTTATGTTTGGAAATAATATAGTATAAAGCCGGATCTCCACCAAGACGTACTTTGTACGTATACACACGTTTTTACAAGAATATGCAAAATTGTACAGCTGTTAAAGGCATTTAAAAGGTGAACAATTTTGATATTTACATATATTTACAAAATGGCGCTGAAACAAACCCGGAGGGCAAGCTTTTTTGCAAATGTTTGTAAAAACGTGTATGTACAATGTACGTCTTGGTGGAGACCCGGCTTTATGTGTGGAATTGAATATATTGGCAGGTTAATGACAAAATACACAAGAATCGGCGCCGGAATCTGACATGGAAACGAAAGGCTTGTGTACTAAGGAGGTCGGAACAATGTCCTCATTTGCTGAATACCGCCCTTTCCTCTTAATTCCCCCTTATCAACGACTCTGCCCGATATTTCAGATATTTGAATCAATTTTGAGTTGTTGATAGGTGCTTTTTGTGGCTCTGCAAAACCTCATCAAATTTTTACAAGACTCTATAGTGTTAGATACGTTACAAATGCATGGAAGGTTCACATATAACAGTAATATTAGAAGAAAAGAGTTTTATTACCAAAAAAAAAGAAACCGCATCTTTATTATTTGGAATAGTGCAGATCGTCGATTTCGCCATATTGTACTCCTTGGTAAGATCCAAAACGCGATCACAACTTTCATGTTTAGCTATTATTTCCTTTTTTAAATCAACATTAATACGTTTGTGATTCTTCTTAACGCCATATTCACTAAAACTGCACTTTTTAGTAGCACATATAGGGTTTTGTCCCGTTCGTAAATTGGATTAACGTTCGTAAATCGAAACAACATGTGAAGTTGAATAGGATGGACATAAAGTACTGTGCCCATATCATATATGTGAATATAAGACCGTTCCATGCCCCTGTACACTGGAAGTCACAATTCTAACGGAGGATTTGTTGAAAATTTGCAACCATAAATAACAAACCAGGTTTTTTATTGATTTTATTTATTGTATCATGTTTAATCACAAAAACTCGATATTTAAAACATTTGTTACTTGCATGGAATATATGGATGTCAGATATACAAAAAATACGGTTACCTTAGTGATCAAGAAAAAAATTACATTTGACAGACGTTTTCATTGTGCTTCATTTTGACCCTTGTTGTTTTTGTATTTCAAATCAATTTTGGCAATTGTTCAATGTCAACTTGATACAATCTGCATTTGGCAGCCATTTCAATGTCAATATAAGCATCCACTTCAGTGTTTTCCCGCTGTGTATTTTGTCATCACTTGTTTATCATGACAAGATGTTGATGGACATTAAAAATGACTGTTTACATTGGAATTATCAGCTTAAGATGTTGATAGATTGAACATGACAAATTCAGTATATGCAAAAGGCCGTGGAAGCAATTATGCTATGCCATGTCCATTATATGGCCATCTGCCATATTCCATGTTGGTCTGAAAACGTGTATATCCAATACATGAAAAAATTGCTATTCTTGATATATGACAACATATGTTACATTCCATGCATGTCTGGAAACCTTTATAATAACACATGACGATATCAGTCATATTCCACGCATGCCTTTAAAACATTGATATTCGTGTGGCAACCAATGGATATTTTCAATATATGGAAATACAGTGGAGTCTCACTTATACGAAGCTCACTTATATGAAACTTTCAGTTATACAAACAATTTCTTGTTCCCCGGCAAAACTCCATTTAACCCTGTGTAATGCATTATTCGCTTATACGATATTCAGTTATACAAAACTTCCACTTATACAAAGGGTGATTCCTTCCCCTGATGTAATCCCCTTATGTAAATATTATTCAATTATAAGAAGAGCTTTTTCACATAATTGTGAAGCGTTAATTTCGTCTATTCTAAAGACATAAACGAAAAAGAGTGATGATATTATTGACTGTGAACAGGTCTAATATAATATGTAGCTTGCAGGAAAAACAAGCAAGCTAAAATTATAGCTTTTTAAGACGAAATAAGCACATTTCTGAAGGTGTAACTGAAGTTACATGTACCTTAGTGTTTGTGATCATATAAAATACATCTTTTTTCTGTTTCTGTTCTTCTTTGTATGTACATATATATACATTGACAAAACTATTAAACGACATTTTTTAAGAAGAATTATTCTCTATTTATTAAAATACAGTAACCACGAAACCTGCTAGCACATGTACATTGTATTCACTTAAAAGAAGAATTTTCTGTTTGTTTGTTTGTTTGGTAATTTGTAACGTTGGCCTATTTCTGCAACTAAGGCTAAACACCAACGCCAGGGGATGAGCCTTCAACACCTACCTGGGAATTTAGCCTACGAGGGGAACTTCCACCCCCTCTCGAGGGGTCTTTAAGGTGCTACAATCAACATCGGACCTCGGTTTAAACTCTCATCCGAAAGAGCCGCCACTTAGGGAATTTCTCACATCCGTAAGAATTTTCTGTTCCCCCTCATATTCGTATAAGTGAGACTCCACTGTATCGGTCATATCCCATGTGTATGTCTGAAGACATCATTTCATCAGATATGATGCCATGGTGTGACATTCTCAATATCTGTGATTTATTACATACATATGCACAAACTGCACCAGATTTTGGAAACTTAAGGACGTGCATACAAGCATACGCGACTGTATGGTCGTATATATAGTCAAAAAAGTGGTGGTTATGCCATGTACATATATTACTTCAAAATTACAGATAGTTAAGCAATCATCATGCAGCTATGATAGTTGACGTCACGTGGATATTGCCTACAAAACGTTTACGTTATTTCCACTATGGATTCCAATAAAAACCGGGTTTGTTATTTATGGTTGCAAATTTGCAACAAACCCCCATTAGTATGCAGAACCAACCCTCAGCCGCAGTCCACATTACCAACAAGACGAAATAAAATTCATACTCAAATTGATTTGCTCCAATGATAATTAAGTCACTGCACTCTCCCAAATTACAGTACAGAATGATTCCGAACAAGCAAATCTTTCCCCATTTCTGTAGCTGTGAATTGATGTGGGGTTCCCAATCCACGCTTCATCAGAACAGGAGGCGACATGACAAGGCAAAAGCAAATAGGAAAATTAAATTTTGGATCTGTGGTGCGTCATGCAATGTTATTTTTGGAGGGAGAAATCCCTGGAGAAGATGGATGCACTGCAGGGGAGGATGAAATTTCACTCTGCAAATACCACTGTACTGGCATGGAATAACAACTGGTACTGCAATGCTCGTCGTATGACAAATATAAATTGACATATAACGCTGAAAATATCGTTTTTACATATTTCTGCCATACGCACGAGACTGATATAAGAACCCATGATGACAAATTTATGCAAAAAAAAAAAAAAAAAAAAAAAAAATGCAATATATGATATCTCAACAATATAGTATACATACTGGGTTTTTATTGCGCTTCTGTTCTTAGAAATTGCGGTTATAGGGCATATACTGTATATACGGTTTACACATTGATATACAAGTCTTAATGCAATCTCATTCAGTATGCTCATGTAATTCATCTTCTTATATTATTTATTATATGATAATATAGCTAATATGTTTCTAATATGCTTTAGCTTTCTGGTTTACTTTTAATATATAGTTTTCTGTATACTTTTACTAGTACCATGCACTGTTAATTGTATACGTAAAATCAAGATCAACATTTTCTACAATGAATGAAAACCTCAATTTTCATTTATAAAATGTAAAAGGCAAAAAATGAGTTTAATGTTAATATATAGTTAATTTCATGAAAGAAATGCAGTAGTCTTTTTTTTTATTTGGTTTTGTTATGCTAGAATGTAGGTTGAACATTTCTAGTGCCCTGTGGATTTTTTTCATAAAAATTGTAACGTACACATACACATTCAAACGTGTCATATGACGTTTGATTGTATTTATATAAGAAGGTTGATTCTATTTGATCTGGATATAGTTTCGGGTCGTAATTATTGAAAAACGTTTTAGACTTAAAAAAATCACCACAAATTGGGCAAAAGTTTTACGGTATATCGTATGTGCCATGGTCCATATTCATAATTTTGGAAATTGTATGTCCATAGTTCGTTTCCATATATAAAGAATGACTTAAAATTATATGTATGAACATAGATGTTACAGACATTTAAGAAATATACGGCTGAATTTCATTTTTATATGCGAGTGGTTGGCTTATCAGATACTCAATTGCAAAGAAAGATTTTGCATTTTTGATAGTGTAATGAAAGATGAAAGCTGTACATCTTCCAGTACATCGATGTATTGCGCTAGCTATAGTTTATTGGATCGAGCCAGAAAATTGGGTGTTTAGCAAATCTTCCACTTCTAACAATAATAATTACACAATGCAATTAAGCATTCTGCAATAATAACCAAGGAGTTTCGTCTCTACAATAAATGAAGTAGGCTCATTACTCCTCCACAATATCCTGCCCATGTGGAAAAAACTGATTGTCGAACCGCCGCAAGAAAGATTGTAAATTGGTTGTATTTGTTCCAAATACAACCAATTTGCAACCATTTGAAGTTGCAGCGTGGTTGAAGGTCTTATTTTCCATTAGCAGTAACCTCAGAGCATGAGTTTATTACAAGTTTACTATCAGTTTTTCACTGTCATCAGTTTACAATTTTCTTGCCATAAGGGCTGATATCAATCCTATAGAACATTCGTGGTATTATTTAAACCAAGAAATTAGAAAAATAAACATTACCAGTAAAAATCAATTAAAGCAAGTGCTCCAGGAAACTTGTGTATACTCATCTAACTAATTAATGGGATTGGATCCCATACCAAGTATATATTAATTTCGAATATTTTCGTGTTTTAATCCACTATTTTGCGAGTTAACAATGTGCCAACTGTTTTTGGTCAACGGATTTTGACATTTTCTTTCATTTTTTCATTAATTTGGTAAATTACAAGCACTTTGCAATTCTTAGTTGCATGCATGTTAATAAATGTTCCAGTAATATTCTTAAACTGCGTTTGAAACAATTTGCTGGTTCACCTAAGAAAAATATCATTTTATTGTGCCATTACTTTTTTTCCCACTGTATCTCTACTGACAGGTTGGTGTTGTCATTTAACGAATAAGCGACAATTTAATATACGTGATTGCACCAACACTGCACCCACTACTGCACAAGCAGCGAACCATACTTTCGACGACAATGGTGACATCGCGACCAAATCTGATTAAAGTCTCGTTAATCTGACCGAAACTGCCTTCAAATTGAGTCATTTTTCCCACTGGACCTGCAGTACCTCGGAGAGTTCTACGTGGCGATAAAAACGTGTGCAATTAAGTGTCGGTATCACTAATCGTGTGAAATCTCAGTGTAATTCTAAGCGCTTTTTAAACCCCAGATTATATTAATTTATAACGCTATAAAACAAGCTTTAGGTACACACACACACAATTGCTATCTTTATTTCGCAACACACCCCTTTCCAGCCATAAAATAATTATGAATGGAGCTCCAAGTAGCGAGTGTGGCTCAAGAGCTTTTTCTCTACCTAGTTATTACATTTTTTTCCAGAGATTTGCCTCTCTGAAGGCCAATTACTGCAATCTACCCCTCGGGTCATCACGACGTATATTTTAATCAATTTGGCACATTAACGAATATCAAACTCATCCTGGTTTACGGCCTTGAGCATATGCTTGATGAATGTGAAAGGCCTTCATCTTCCGTGTGAATGTGTTACAGAGTTGTAGGGTATATGAAAGGCTGGTCATCATGATTTTTTGCCAATGAACCCACAGTCTAAAATGAGTTCCCTCAGGCTAAAGGCCGATTGTGCAATTTGCAAGAACTTGGACTTGAAGCAGACTGAGAGGTCCTGTTTGTGAAACTTCTTTAAGTAGCTATTCCAATCCATAATCATGGGTATGCATGTATGGACTTGTTCAACCTACAATATGGCATTCTCATGCTACAGTATGGTACTAAGTTAGATTGAGTCTTCTCAATTTACCCCACTGGTTTAGCTACATGTTTGCGCTATTTACTTTCCAAGTGAACATTTGGCATTCATTTTCCTTTTATACCTTTATTTGAACTTTCCTAACTATGCATCCAGACCGTGCCAGTTGTCTTTCACAAGTTCAAAGGAAGCATATTACGTCGTTGCACTACTTGTGTCGAATGTAACATTTGCTGTTTGTTGTTATTGTATCAATTGCTAGGACTAGTATTTCTCGTTTTGGTGCATTTAATAATAAAAAGCAGGTAAAATGTGGTATTCAAATTTTATTTATTCGTCCTGAAGCACAGAGGGGTTGCATTGTCAATTCAAATTAACGTTATTACCCTATACAGCCAGCATTGCAAGATGTTATATGTCAGGAAGTAAAATACACAAATTACAGCAGATTTGGGTCATTTTGATAACATTCCATTGCAGAAGCGAATTTCCGAAAACTTAGAAAGTCCCTAACTCAAAAGATTGAAACTCCAATAAACTATACTAGCCAAGACAACCAACCGACTGCTGACTATAAATGTCATCAATTCACAGTAAATAAAGTGAGAACAAACAAGGCCATAAGTCATTCAGACAGGAAGGCCGGGATCTGTATTAAAATTTCAAGCCAAGGCTTGTACTTTGAAATATAATTCCATCATCAAATTGCGTACAGGAAGAAAACCGGTTCTGATACATCTCAAAGCGCCATCAAGAGATTGGAATGACAATTTTGTCAACCTCGACGAATACGTTTAAAAGATTTTCTCCATCTCATGCTTAAATCATTCCACAAGGTCCTCAGAGTGTCCCATTCCAGGGATTGGATCATCTCCCATCGTGCTGGTATTGCATGGTCGGTCACGAATCTGACCGCCATACATTGTATCTAATTGTTGTACCTTGTAACTATAATATGGATTTATAGTCACAAAAAACCCACAGATGACCCACACTACCTATCCTGCAACTAATGTAGCACATTAAAAATTTAACATCCTGTGTACAGTAGAGTAGCTACGATAGTTTTTAATACATCAACTACGTAAAAACATGCAATTTTAATATGCTGTAGGGCATCATTATGTGATAATTGCGTAAATATAAAATTGCTCATGGCTGGTGTTAACATAATAACTAGCAATCTAGCCTCTCTTTCTCTATGTATAGAAAAACATAGTAGCTACCATTTTAATTAGTTGCTTACATCATGTGGTATGGTTGAATGATTACAAGAAAATATTGCAAGTTTACTGTAAACAATAGATACATTTATTTATAGGTTGTTAAACAACCTTGCAAAGCTCGAATGTAATATACGAGGATTGCTATATAAGAACTGAATTAATATCCTATGAGATTCCAGCCTCCTGAGGATGCATGTGTTAATAAGTTCGTTCAAGTAGGTGGCTGAACAGCTTTGTAACCACCCATGTTACAAGTATAAAACTTCAGGACATGAACAAGTTTAAATTTCTTGGCTTAACTGACGAAGCTCTAAGAACATCTACAGCAACAACAACACGAGGATCTCCACAGAACTGTAGAGACCACTTGGTGCTCTGAAATGTCGCATTATTATTATTGCTAAACTATTGCTATTACATGAACTTGGAAATTGTACTCCCATATAATACTAGTATTGCCCATCAAGCTAACTTGCCACGAGGATAATTTAACATAAAGAAATACAGCACAATGAGTGATGTCTGGATTAAACTGTAAAGCACCTTCCATCTAAATATACAGTGAATTTTTGATAGCACATAAAATTGCGTAACAATCACAATGGGTTGTGATCCATCGCTGATTTTGTTTTGCAGGAGCTTGTGATACATAACTTAGGAGTGTATTCCAATCTGCATCACCTGCTTCACGAACTTGTAATAATCATTTGGCTGTTGGCTCAGCAATAGTTTCAGCTAATGAAATCGGTTAATGAAAGACAAAAAAATGAGTACCAAAACTATTTGTCAGTATTTCTTCTGGTAAAAAAACCTTAGATCGCCATGCTTGACATGTTAGTGACCATTGCCCTATGGCATCTCATCTGTTTTAGAACCCAAGCAAGCATCAGTGACCCATCCCAAAATTGCCTTCTTGATGCTTATCGTCACATCCATTTAGATATAGTACTGTAATCGTGATGGTCCAATTTCTTCATTCCAAGCACGCTATACTGTGATTACTGACAGCTAGCATTTATGGCATTTATGGCATTTATTATCCATGGGTTCGATTGCAGTAAATCCGAATGCTTTCAACTTTATGTGGAAAGGGGAGATGATGTCTGGATTCTGACATTCGAATTCAGCACATGGCGCCAAGGCAATGGGAGGGATAATCTTCGAGGAAGAGAATCCACTGTCCGCCCAGAAGCATTGTCGTGCAGTCTCTGGTATCTATAACCATCTCACAGTTTCTGATAAACCATGCAATATTTTCCTCAGGAGGGAGCAACATATGGACATGCACGCTGTACTATGTTTCATATATACGTATATGGCAATATTTGTAATACCCCATAAATGTCTGGAAACATTGGGAAATAGCATGATATTCTGGACACAGAAAATTTGTATAACAGTATATGCTCATGCATGCATTGCATGTCAGAGGCGTAGCGAGGGCATTTGGCGCCCGGGTCCAAGGGATCT
>JAQGAE010001776.1:0-20892 GCA_034696685.1 Julus scandinavius
TGCTTCTTGAACAAATGCTCGAAACATCCAAGAATGCTTCTTGAACAAATGCTCGAAACATCCAAGAATGCTTCTTGAACAAATGCTCGAAACATCCAAGAATGCTTCTTGGACAAATGTTCGAAAACATCCATGCTTCTTCGACATGAGTCGGAAACATCTATCCTTTTGCGACATGAGTGGGGGAAACATCCATGCTTCTTTGACATGAGTCAGAAACATCCATATGTCTTGAGCATGTGTTAAAAATTAAGTTCTTCCTGGTCTATGTTCAAAATGGTGTTTGTATAAGAGCGCATGTATGTGTATATCTTACCACAAAACATTGTTGTTGATAAGTTACTTGTTTTGAATGTTACCAAATTTGGTTTAATCTATCTCGGTCTCGTTTCTGTGTTTTCATCAGATAGCAGTTTCATAATTGCATCACGAGGTGGAAAATCTAAGCATCAATCATAAATTTTAGTCAAATAATCCACGTGTGGCTAAGCTTGGCGTTTAATAAATTGGGTTAGGTCACGGTGATCTTAGTCTGAAAATGGAAAAACGTCTACCTCATTTAAGGATAATGATAGTATTTTAGAAGGTGGAAACTAAAGAAAATCACGAATTTTCCTTCAAACATCCTCGTTTTACTACGTGTGGGTCACCATTTTAGCATTCATAAACTGCGAATATCACGATAAAACTGCTCCTGTCAAGACCTTAAAAAGAGCAGAAGTTCGTGATTACCATACGAAACGATGATTATTACAGTAAAATGTTAATTAAAAGAAGAGTTTGTAATACAATTGTAAACTTCATTACTACTTTTCCACAAAAAAGGTGTAATAACTGTCCATTAATAACTGGTTTCATGGTGCTTTATAATTACAGTTAGATTATAGCATTATGGAATTACTCTGCTTGAAATTACAAATTCATAACCTTTGTATAATGATGGATGTATACTAACACTCGAGAGACCCTGGGTTAGTTCTACACTTCAGTATTTTCTTGTTAAAAATAAAATTAAGATCCTCTGTTTTGATCACCTAGAGGTGCTTATGCCAAAAAAAAGTTCGATCCATTGGCTTTCTAGTTTTAAAATATTTTTAGAATATGGCATGTAAACAAAATAATTTTTAACACAGCAGTTCTGAAAACTTTTTTTTGTATAATTTGGCGCTTTTCTGCATTATGATTCATGAAATAACACTGATAAGCAATCAGAAAATTTACTTCATTATTCTTTATAATTTGCATCATAACAGATAAAAGTCAAGTTTTTATTTAAATACTTTTTTGGAACAAATTTGGTCACGCACTAATGTTTATTTCGGTAATAAAACGGTTTGCAAAGGTATGCTTTAGTTTCAATTTGAAATAATGCACAATTGTTCCAAATACAACGTCTGTAGACAGAAGTCGATGCACAAATATCCAGTAAATTTGCTAGAAATTCGCGTTTCATTCCTTAAAATTCCAATGACGAATTTCTAATACATTTTTCAAAGACTTAATATTTTTCCAGCAGTTTGAAAAAAATAGTTTTACATCGGATTTTTTCAGATTAACATATGCGTTTAATACTAATTTGAAACATAATTATCGACTTTACCGAGGTGCTAAAATTCAAGCACATTTCCAAACTCCCCCACTGACGGTACACCCTCACAAGTCAAACTTTCGAAATTGAAACGATTGGATAAAAACAGTACGAATATGCTTACCAAAAAACGCAAGTAGAACCGTTCTATTATGCACAGAAGGCATTCCATCCTTGCCCTTAAGAATCTTCAGACTCAATTCTCTAGGATTGGGACGATTTGGTCCAGCCATCATGTACACGCCATCTTCATAGGAAGGAGGTGTCCTCCTCGTTAAATGATTATCTGAAAAGAAAATCAATAAACAAGTTAATTAAAATAAAGATAACCTTATTTAACATCTGGGAAGAACAAAAAAATATCAACTTTCACATTTTAAATTATATATACGACAGCACAAGAGTATGTAAAAGAAAGTTTCGTTCTGGATTTTTGTACTTGTATCATAACTAATCCACACAAATTCCAGTATTAATTCTGTAAATGTTTCATATTCAACAAAGCAATCAGTCATAAAGATAAACAGTATTCTTGAAATACAAATGCTGAAGGAATCCTTACATTTTGAAAAGAAATGTTGATAAAAAACAATAATAATTTGAAAAATAATTAAAAAAAGAACTTACCAACAGCTCCCCAAGCAGGACTAGCCAGGTTATTGTACCACCCATCATACCTCTGCATTTCACTGCGCATGTACGTGGGGTCAGCATCTGGAAAAACATAGAAAAATTAATCAAAATGGATGGCCATGAAGATGACAGGATACACGCCTAAATAATGCATTTATTAAATCATAAACATGGAAGAATTCTATTAAAACCATTCATTTCCTGAATTTCATCGAAACTGGATGACCCTCAAGATTGCTGACCCTTGAAGAACCCCCCAGCCTTGGCCACCGTGAATGCCACGCTACCCTTGATCTTTGTGGGGTCATCATCGTGTTCTAAAATTGCCTTCTAAATATAGTTGGAACTATTGACGTCGCCAGGGATCGCTGCTACTGAAAGAGTTGCTAAGGTAACTTAACCACTAGTATTAAGTGCCGGTTCATAGATGATCAATAGCCATAAAACATGGCACCTCTATCAGACTAAGAACAGGAGCGGACGGGCCAACCTGTTCTGTGACCCATTTAGAATGTTCCGATTAACCCTGAATCGATCCATTCATTCGTTGAACATGTTGCCATATATCTGGTAAACCAGATTGCAAGAATACAAGTTTGATTGCGAGGAATGAGAAGGCAAAAGAAATCAACAACAAGATGAAAATTAGCTTGGTCACGAAGATTCCCAGACAAATATTTGAAGATGTGCAGTTTTGTTAAACAAGTGTGAGGAGGATTCGTCCGTAAAAAAGTATTTGTGGCAATGTAATTGTGAAGTTTCACATTAAAACCCTGATTTCTTTTATGCAACTCAAGTTGTCCAAGATTAAAGCTTCCAAAGCTGAATACCCATTATATAATAAGAATATTACAAATGCTGTACAATTTTATTAAAACATGCACTAACAAATTTTCAAAAATTAAACATGCCCGTCCCAAATTTTCGAATTTTCCAGAATTAAACATGCATATCACGATTGTCCTGAGCTAAACATGCAGATAACAAATTTTACAGAACTAAACATGCATATCACTAATAATCCATGCATAACTAAACATGAATATACCAAATGTTCCAAGACTAAATATACGAGTACAAGTATGAAATGAGTTTTCCATAACTATTTATTGACTATTTATAAAAAACATCTATCATTAAATTCCAAACTAACTCCTCAAATAACTCGAATAGTTTTTTTTAAGAAATAGTGAACGAGATTATTGTTCAAAATTTGATTCCAAACTAATGGGAAAGCTGATTTGCTAAACTACAATGTAGAAAATGAATGTTCTTAATTGTTTTTTACCATTATTTTGAAAACAATTACTGCCTTAATTTGCCTATAGAACACGTATTTCTTGTTTAGTTGAGCCAACCACTAATTAATTGATAATTCAAATAAACGCCTAAAGATGTTTCTAAAAGTTTCTATTCTGTATTTTTACAATACGTCGTCCATTGTCTATATTTTAATCATTTGAGTATTACAAAATCATAGAAATTATGTAAAATTGTCGTGAAACACAAAAACAAGGACACTCCAATGGTACCAGTTCGAAACCCTTACATAAATTTAGAGTCCCGTGAACTTTTCCGTTACCCTTTGCGATATCGTTTGCACGCATCCACAACTAATTATAGAGTATGATTCATAACGACAATTAATCCAAATTTCGGCAACCAGTTGTGAAAATATCTCGAGGAGGTGCAGGTTAAATAGGAATTCTCAGAATCGGGATCGAAACATCCACGATTAACATGTAGGCCAATTAGGTTCAGGCAAAAAAAAAAATTCATAACTGTACTTCAAAACTGTAAAAAAATAACTATGCATGCGTAAATGTGCATGAACCCAATTACGCAAAATGTAATTACGTCCGAAATCAATTATGGAAATGTTATCAACAAAAGTTTTTATATACTCAACTCTGAAACTACACAAAAACAGTACCGAAAATCAAAAATCTCATAAAAAAAAACCAAAACTTCTAAAATTAAAAGCTCAACCAAAAACATGCACAGAATCAAAATTCGAGCAAAAGAAATACTAAATGAAAACTTTCAAAAATACGCGACACTCATCGCAATTCCAGTTTAGTAGACCTCATTTATCTCGCGTTATTCACGCATTCTCGACACGTGAAAAAACGAGACCCCCTCTGACGGGCCACTTGTTTGCAAACAAAACAAAACGTAATCTCGTTACATAACCTTTATTAGAACACTCTGTAACGAGAAACGTGGAAATTTGGGTCAAGTGAGCAGCCCATCTTATGTCCTAGAGGGATTTCCCCAATCGAATTAATGTACATCTGTGACTAGAATTGTGTCACAATTGCTTATCGAGTCATCGGTACTTTGTTTTTGATATCAAATGTTAAATTCAGCAGCGGCGTGTAACGGCTGCGGCTTACATATAGTGGTGTAACGGCTTACATGAACTTTTCATAAAACAGTAGTCCTGCGTTATCAGATTTGTAGCAGTGTCGCTGATTCAGCCTGATTCTGTAACAATTCAGTGCTGATTTAAAAGAAAATAAATTTAAGAATCTTTTACTTACTACATTTATCTTTACTTATCTACCTCGAAAAGTTTCAGAAACACCATTTTCATTTTTTTATACACCATGCCAGTCACTAGCCATTTGTAAATCGCTTCTTCACTTTTTTTTTTAAGAAACTACTAATTATTTTACACCTTGGAGGCGTTTAATTAAAAAACCTGTGTTTCCGGATTACAAACAGGTGTGCAGATGGGAAAATCCCCTCATTTTCATTGAAAGGTAAAAACAATACAGGACAAAAAGGTCAGTTTTTTTGTCTGCTTCATTGGACGACCTTTCTGATAACATCGTCACTTCATCACGAAAATTGCAACGGTTTACCTTTTTTAAGTCATGGGGGTTCCCTGAAACTTATATTGAGGAAATACCAAAAGCTGCCTTGAGCTTGCCCTTTAAGACAAGGATGTTCCTTTTGTGGGTTTATACAAATTCCACGTTTCACCTGTAATTTTCACGAAATTATGTTCCGGAATTTCACGGGTTTGGCCAAGATCCTGTTCTTGAGATTCAAAGTGAGGTTTCACAATCTATACTTTATTTGTAAGATACCATCTTCTGATATGCCCATTTTTTTTCTGTTTAAAAAGTGGAAACACCCCATTGCAATAATTGCATCCTTAACCATTGTCATCTGAACTAAGCTTGAGCTGGACTCAAGCTTGCCCAAGATCCTGTTCTTGAGATTCAAAGTGAGGTTTCACAATCTATACTTTATTTGTAAGATACCATCTTCTGATATATGCCCATTTTTTAAAAAGTGGAAACACCCCATTGCAATGATTGCATCCTTAACCATTGTCTTCTGAACTAAGCTTGAGCTGGACTCAAGCTTGCCCAAGATCCTGTTCTTGAGATTCTAAGTGAGGTTTCACAATCTATACTTTATTTGTAAGATACCATCTTCTGATATGCCCATTTTTTTCTGTTTAAAAAGTGGAAACACCCCATTGCAATGATTGCATCCTTAACCATTGTCATCTGAACTAAGCTTGAGCTGGACTCAGTTCCTGCAGGTTCTTGGAGGAAAACCCGAAAAAAACTTATTGTATTTAATATGAAAACTAAAAAACTTGAAGACTAAAACTTGACATGAAATCTTACAGGTCAGTCGTCCTTAATTTAGACAAGCAAGTGGGTTCTTGAACATATGAATTAGGAAGAGAATCAAAAACTAACATATAATCAGAAACTTGTCATGTTCCCTTGAACCTCACTGAAGCAGAGAAAAATGACCACTTTAAGCACAACAATATGGTTAGTTTTGTCCACGTGACCCACATAACGATGAACTAAAACAACTTTCGTCTTCGGCCCGATGGGGGTACCCTAAATGGCAATTACGATGGGACCAGGTTGACAAAGATTGAATGGTAACGGTTTTGCATAAAAGCAATAAAAAGCCGAAATTTTTATTTGGGCCAGTGGACCCGCATCCTCACAGTGGGTCAATTTGTGTGCTCGCAAACCCATGCAACCACACCTTCAGCCCCCAGCAAGGGGTAACATTCACTTCGTCAAATGCCAAGGTACGGGGTCAATCCTCCGGGCTTGACCTCAAAATGCGCGAAAGTGAAAACTTGCCCAATTCGATCTGACCTCAAAATTACGAACAAACGAAAATCCGTTCTGCGGTCCGATCAACTGGGTTTGTGGGTTTTCTTGAAAATGTTGGCCAAGTTAATATCAATAATATGATAACGGAGGATTTCATGCTTTGGCCAAACAGGACTTGGGTTGTCCTGGACAACTTGCCTGGTTCAAAATGTCCAAATTTTGATGGAATTTCATTTTTTAACAATTATTATAACTATAATTAAGAATTTTAGAAAGTGATATTGTCTTACAAGACTTGCAAAAATACATTAAGTTTGCACTGCACACAATCATCCATTTTTTTTTAAATGGCTTAATTTTTAAAATACATACTAATACTAATTAAAAATGGCTGAGCAGTTTGATTTGGAAAATTCTCCAAACTTCCAAGATCTTGTCTAATCTGTCACCAAAGCTGGCTTTAGTTGTAATAAATCCATGGTTAGCCGATTTAGACTAAAAATGGTGCAACCGACAAAAGAAAGTCACGATTGAGTGCTTCTGTCTAAAAACAACAGAAAAACCACTTTCACAAGCAGACACCTTAAAATTATTCAAAACAATTTCAGTAATCTCAATTTTTTCACAAAACTCAAAATCTATTGTGCTCATTTAATTTTAATTGGTCACTGAATCTGGCCTACTTAAGCAGTAATTTAGGCCGGCTTATCGAACCAGCCTATGCCTTCCTCCCATTAACTTTGAAATAATTGGGAATAAAAAGGTGTCTAAATCTCCGATTTAGCTATGTGTGTCATTTGCAATGCAGATTAATCGTCATTATCTTTTTTTTCATTAACCGCTTATTTAATACGTTTCTATGCAATTCGTGCTATGAATATTCGGCAAGCTTAACATTGACACGAAACCCTAAAAAACTGGCCATAATTATAGACTGGCCAGCTCAACCTGCTGGCCCGTGCTATTTCAAATTAGGACGTGCCAATTGCGAATCAAGTTCTAGTTCAGCATTTTGGGGGCTAATTTTTCAAGAAAAAAAACTTCTAAACTATGTGATATGAACAATAAATGTTTTTATATACACAAACAATAAAATTGCTGTTTTTCGTACGGTCCTTACAATCACTTTATAAAAGTTTGCGAACAGCATATACAAAGTTATCCGATATTGGAGGAATTTCTATAACCTTATGCTGTAATAATACTGCATGTCATTTATCAAATATTGTCATATCGACAACATTCCTTGTCGAATCTTAGTATATATTATCTTTATCAGTTTTCAAATCTTGCCAAATTATCTCCATTAATCACCAACTTAGTCCATTGTCGAATTTTGTTATCTTGACATCTTGAAAATTATCACAATCTCCCTAAGAATTTTTCAAATTGTCAAAATTCCTTGGTGAGTTTTGCCATATTATTAAATTTGACCCGATTATCAACGTACATTGCCAAACCTTGCCACACAGTCAGTGCCAATTATCGAATCTAGACAAATGCCTTTAACAATTCATGTAATAACATGTTCTGGAACATCAAAGACCCCTAGACTTGTTGTTTCTTTTCATCCTCAAACCCCAACCTTTTCTTTGGAGGGGATCTTGGTCCAAAACCTAATTAGCCGTGCATGGTGAATAAAGGACAATGCAGCTTGGAGTGGAATTCTGCCCCAATCATATCTTTTGTTGAATCTTTCCCTATTGACAACTCCTGTAAGATTCTTATTGGCCAATCGTGTTTTAAATCAAAAATCGAATTGAAATGATACACGACAGCTTCAATATAGTAATCCAAGACATTGTGTTTTACTTCCCAGTAATCTTCACAAGTTTATTGCATCATAATTATTAAAAAAAAGATGGTCGTTGACCTGACAATCGCATCAAAATTCCACTTTCAAATCAATTGAAATTAAATCTTCATTTGCTTATTGTTTGGAAGATTGCGCCTGGCAATACAGTAAATTGCTCTCGATTTCGATCATTAGACCAAATCGAATCATCCGATTTTAATTGCGAATATCATAACTCATCTTTATCGCTTCCTGTTATTGGTGACAATGATGCGCTAAATTGGCACCAATTGTTCTTGATAGATAATTGCAAGTTAAAATCATCGGAAGTATAATTTAGATCAGGATGAATCTTACAACAAAATTGTACACATGCAAATCAGCAACAATTTGAAACGTTTACATACCCATAGTTTTCAAACTACTCGTAAATTGATGAAAGTTTCAGTCACAAATGTCGCAATTTTACTGTATTCCATGTTAAAAAATAGAAGACTGGAATATGCCAACAATGATGTCGAGCTAGAGCATACATTGTACATGTTGTCTTGTAAAGTACTGTTTTCAAACATGACATATTCATTTATTGCTATATACTTCATGCAGTATCCAACAAAAATGAGGCTATGTTGACCATTTTTGTATGAAACATCACATCAGACACAAAGAACAAGACAATTATGAATAATGACATCATGGAAATGGACATGAAATAAACAATAGAATGTGGCATTATTTAATTCCCACTGGATAGTGGAAGTGATTACAGTACAAGATTCTTAATCATATAGGCAGTGTTTCAAATTCTATTTTTGTACTTACAGGGTGGCCCAATTCTTTGTCATGCATCATTATCTTGACTGTTTCCTTGTCAAGTCAACATGTATCTTTTACTTGAATACATCTACTGTGAGGGTATAAAGTACAATACATCGAAAATCTAAACATTTTATGTAAGTTTCGAGATTTTACAATTATAATAACACATCCCAATAAGATGAAAACTTTAAAATTTGCTGTAAAATACAGTAAGAAAATTTGAATTTTTAAATGAGTGACATTAATGACAAGATATGTTTGTATATTTTATGAGTTTACTGTTCAGGGTATTCATTTAAAACATATACTGTAAAACAGCATATACAAAATTCGTATTCTCAGATTGACATTTCGCATCAATATTGAAAAAAAATATATATATATTTAAAAATTGTTTCTATAAAACCACGATAATGGATGTCATTCACCTTCATATCTATAGCAAGAAGCTACCCTATTTTTATAAAATAAAAATACAAATACTAGAAAGTTATCAAATAATAGGTCCAACGTCATGGTATTGCTCCAGTTGGAATTCCAAGTCACGACTTTCGTTTTTACACCACTGGCAAAGACCTGAATCTGGACTTAAGTATATGGTGTTAATACATTTTCTGGGTAAAAGATGGCTTGAGGGTAACCTCCCCACCAGACCTACTATTTTTAAAGGGGGTTTTCTCACGGTTCTGGGTTCCAGACAATGACTTTCGAGTCTAGGGAAAAGACAACAACAAAAAATTCTTCTAAATTTGGGCATACATTTTTCAAAAATTCAAAACCTCCTTTCTCAACCAGTTGCTGGCAGCCATTTCTGTCCGCGCTATACAATCAACTATAGCTGACCCATTTTTACACAACGTGGGTTTCATTCGACCCAAACAAACAAACAAACAAAAAAGCGGAGAGGCACAACTCTAATTCCTCGTTTCTGACCTTATAAAATGTATTTTGTTTGCCAAGTTCATCCATAAACATATGTCGTGTCGCGCACCATCTCGAAGAGACCTAGTTTGCAACAAAATGCGTGTTTCGAATGACATGAATATTACGAAACCTGTGTGACGTCTTCTTGAAATCTTATTCTTACTGTTAGCATAGTGCTGATAGTTTTACCGGTGATTCGTCATTTTGAATGATGGAAAAAACAGTCTTGTGTTTGCCAAACTCCTCAATTGTGCTCTACTCTTGAATATGCATTGAAAATTTCATTGTGGCCAAACAGTTCACATTTAAACTGAAACAGTTCAAACTGTTAGCATGACTACTTCATATAACTTATAACTAGTCGTTGCAAATTTTGTAAAAAACAAACATTTGCATTTCCAAAATCTATCCTTTAAAACCAATTTATTTAAATTAGTTTAATTATAAAGTATTAGACTAATACTATATATAGTACTAGTATAAAGTTCGCTGCATACATAAAGAATGTACCTGCAATTTGAAAAACTGCCAAAGAAGGTTCAAATTGGCCACAAATTTGGACCAAACTCAATCTCAGTTATTTTTTCTCAATCATGCAGTATACAAAAATTTCGCCAGATAATGGAAAATTATTACTTTCGATGTGGGGCATAAAGTTTAGACTATATGCTTTGCATTTGTAATCGAATTCCGTAAGGTCAAATTTGGGAAATCCCCTTATGTATATGAAGTGAACAGCTGGGGTATTTTAAGTTCAATGCTGTTGCTGGTACAGCTAAAATTACATGGGCAGGCAAGGATGCAATTACCTAAATTTCACTTTTGAGTACTTGCTCGCCTTTGGGCTTACCAAAAGCAAGCATTTATCTAATCAAGGACAACTATTTTGGAAATCTTAATGGTACCGCAAGCTTTATTCTTAAATTTATCATTTCGAAAACAACTCCTACAACCCCCTAAATCTGCAAAGAGCTCGTAAATCCAGACAGAGGATTCAAAACATGATACCACAGCAACATTGTTATGCCCATCACGAATGAAATCATGCATTGTTTGATTTTAAAGAGTTGAAAACATGGATGTATTGAGATTACTCAAATAATTGCAGTTTAATTTAATTAGGATAGATAGCTGTAAAAAAATGTGGGTTATTAAACCTAAAACTTTCTTTTTTATTCCATTGTCTCACACATGTGATAGCAGTTAGTTTTGGAAAAAAATAAATCATAAGCACCTTATCACTTGAAGCATTCTGATAAACATGAGCAACGTTTAGAAAGGCAAGGAAAAAGTAACATTTTAATGACTTAATTTCTTTTTTCTTTGTGAAACAAACCGAAATTGGTTGAAATTCTCAACTTTCTTCATATTGAGATTAAAATTGAATCAGCTATGTTTTTCATTCCATAATGCTAAGTTACACATTCATTTTTTAAAGGAAAAGTGGAATCCCATTAAATTCCTTCTTTAAATTCCTTGAATTAGCACTAATCCTCCGGACACACGTCCCATTTAAATGGGGCCACTTAAGTAGGGCCAAAAATCTGACGTGACTGGCCCGTTGCCCCGGTTAAGCACTGCTTGAAACTCGTTTCAGTGTCAGTAAATTAGGAAAAAAAAACAAAAAAGAAATTAAATGCACACACGACTGACATCATTTTCCTTTCTATTTCACTGAATAGTTCACTTAAGATTCAACTTAAATACTCTAAGCATGTAGGCAAGGTTAGAGGTGTGAAGTTCGGAATAAATGAGGTGACCCCTTAACATATCTTCCACATGAAGGAGGTAGGCCAACGATTTTAAACTTTTAAATATTTTAAGTTTACAGGAGCAAAGAAATATGAGATGCTTCATGTTCGTATATTACAATAAAAATCATTTATCATTATATAGTGCAAAATGGAAGGAAATAATCACAAGTACTTGTTTACTACCAATGAATTACAGGAAGTAATCGTTTAACTTGTAATTACAATAATGCTGGTGGAATATATAATTGGTTAAGAATGTTTAGTATTATTGCGAATTAAATTCTAATTGATAATTCGTAATGATTCGTAATTGGTGACCCAGTTTAATATTAACAATGAAAAATTAAAGCTTGAATTGACAACCAACATTAAATTTTGATAAAAATATGAATATTCACTTAGCGATCACTATCCCTTATGCACACTTAACACAAAGTACAATACTAATTAACAGTACTGAAATATTAATTCGTACCTAAAGGACAATCCCCTAAAAGGTCAATTATGCCATCATGTAACACTACTAAAATCTTAACAAAATATAAAATGCCACATGATTTTTCCATCCGAGAATGCTTAAAACTTCTAACGAATATAGAACCTATTTACGAAAGTAAATATTACAATAAAATAAATCGTTTTCTATGTTTAAATTTGGAAATTGAATAATTCTGCCGAAAATAAATAAGTTTGCTTAAAGAATATTGTACTAAAATGGAAGATTGTAAAGAATCTTATAAAAATCTTGACCTAATACTCGAAAATTAAGTGTTAAGCTTTATCAAATTTAGCTAGTCAAAAAAATGAATCATTATAGTAGCCTCTTACCGACCAATGAACCTATTTTTTTTATTTAGAAAATTAAAATCAATGTAATTTTTTTGCATATAACTTTTACATGGCATTGTTAAGGGGTATCATTTCGTAAGATGTACCACCTACGGGCCAATATTTTCGGGAAGAAACTTTCCAATTAAGAAAAGTGGAGCACTCCAAGTACTAAAAATCGTGTCTCTCAAAAATACTCACGAATGCTTCAGGGGGTTAGATGTTAATTAAAGACTACGAATACTGCTTTCACCTTTTCCTCCCAGATTCACCCTCATTTCACCTGTGTGCCCTGATACACGTTTCCAAATCCCACTGGCCCACTTGGACAAACTTGGCCTTTACAAAAAAGGTGTCTACAATCTTCATTAATTAACACCCAACAGAGGCATTCATCTTTGGACTGCCTGCTTTGAGTTTTCCACCAACAAGTAAGGTTATCTTGGTTTTTTTCGTGGGGGAAAATGATGAGAAATGCATGGGGGTTGCACATGCAGACCCAAATTACACCACTAAAGAGTAAGATTATCTGGGATAGTTATATGATAAACGAACATGACATTGCATTTTGGTAAACGATGGGTATAAAACGAGTAGATACAAATTGGGATTAGTGATAGGGAATAAAATGACGTTTCTAGCACAGATTAATGATCAGAGTAGTTCAGGTACCCTTAAGCTACGAGAAGCACAGATACCTTTCAGATAGAAAAAAAAAATCAGGGTCTGAGTAGGCTTAGATGTACCCCTCCAATAAAGTACAGGCACACACATAAAAAACTGATGGAAATTGAACGAAAATGTGGTTTTCTACCCCCTGCTGTGCTTCGAGGCAGGTTGGGCACGTGGATTGTGGAGGTTTGACGCGACCTAGTGGCCCAATTAAGTTTCAGAAATTACTTTCTCGGGTTTTTACCATCTGGACATTTGAAAACTTTGCAATATTATGACCGGAAGAATAAACCTGCAGATTGCAGGCGTTGGTCCACTTCCAGAAAACATTTTTTTATGCTAATCATGCAGTCATAGATGAAAATCTGTCTGACATGTTGCAAACATTCTTGAACAATGTCACATTATCAGCACAGTTAGACCATTTTTGCATAAATTGCAGGAATAACTTATGGAATGAATGTAATCCTGACTAGAGAATTTTTGGAAGACAAGATCCTCAGCAATGTCTTAAACTCAACGAAATTTTCTTTGAACATGTACCAAAACAAAATCCATTGAAGAGATTGATAGTAACAGTTCATGTTCGACTGAGGACCTCAAAGAGCAGATGTGACAAGGTTCCAATAGTGAGATGTAATTCCGAATCAAGATTTAAGACTATGCTTCAAAGGTTCAGAACAGGCTAGCCTGGTCTCTTGACGGCCATTTTGAATCTTTGGCTCCTCACTAACCCTCTACAGCCTGGAGGGCCCAGCAGTCCACAATCTGGGTCAATAACCACGTTCTTTCTTTTCGCAAGGTGCCCTACTCTCCAAATGTGGGCCAGTGCTAATTGAATTGGTTAATTATTGGAAGGAGAGACCCCCTCGCGGCTATTGCGTCTGCATGAAATAAAAAGTCGACGGGACCGCCATTTTTCATCGAATTCGAAATTGGGCAAAACGAAAAAGGTCAAGTTAAGCATAATTTCCAATATGGGACAATATTTCCTTAATGAGGCTAACAAAAGCTACTTTCTTTTTTCTTCGAAGCGTCCAATTACCTAGGCCTACATTTCGACTCTAAAATTGGGCATCAAACCGTGCGTGCAAGCGCATTGTTCGTCGTTTTTTCCATGTTTTTCATCCCTCGTCCCAAATCGAAAGTGAATTTTGCTTTGAGGTCAGCATATACCTGTGGAATTAGGCTAGCTTGGCCTGTCCAGGTGCAGGAATGCATGCCGGGATGGGGTGTGGCGGCAGGTTGAGGGTCATAGCAACCCATCCGACGATACCGTCAAGACTACCCTAACCTGTATTTTCGCAATATTATGTAGTACAAATATCATGTTCTGTCAACACTATGCAAACACATTGGGATGTCTATTTTTCAGAAATTTGCATATTGCGAGGGAATCCCCAGAAATATTTTGCCACATAATTGGTGCACCTGGAAGCAAATATACATCATGTGTCTCATATAGGTCAATATATCGCTTTATATACAAAAATACATTGCAAAAAATGATGGAAGGTACAACGAATAATTGTTCAATGTTAGTATTTCTCACTTAGCTGTGATACAAATTGGATGAAAACTTTCTCAAACTTTTTTGCCAACATAAATATTACCGAAGACTCCAAATAAAATTTTGTTTATGTACAGCACACATACATTTAGGTTATATCCATAATGAATCAGATTGAGAAATTAGAATCCTAAAAGAGTCTCGTGACTCCTAATAAATTCTTGAGGACTCTCTTGGGTCCTCATATCAAAGCTTGAGTATTCTTACAGACGTTTAACAATTCGTTGTAAACTCTTAATGTGTTTTTCAGGATGCTGAATCTGACCAAAACAATGATATATTTCTCCATTAGCTGAATATTTCAAAAATTTCCAGAATTCCATGCAAGATGTAGTAAATTTCCAGAAAACTGCACTGGGGAATTACAGATTTAGGGAATTAAAGCCAACAAGCTATAGATATAGTAATAACAGGAATTACCACATCCCTCAGTAAAGATACTAAAAGATAACTAGTGAATTTCAACCTTTAAAAGCTCGTTCTATAGCTTGCTGTCGTTAAAAAGATATTTTCATCAGAGTTTAGATCAGCAATTAATTTTAACCAGAGTTTCATTAAACAGTGGTTCACCCATTGTCGCTTCCTGGAGCAACTCCCACACCAGAATCCAAACCGGATTATTCACTGATTAAAAAATGCTAATGTGGTCGAGGGCAAACGGAGAAAAAACTAACATAAAAAACCTGGAAATTTTGTGATTCTTTGGACAAACAAATTTACAACCGCTTCGGTCAAGGAGGCACGCCTTAAAGCTGCATGATATATGACAGCGGCCATGGAGGATGGAACGGGAAGGACTACACTGAATCACTTTTTTTGAGAGAAAAAAAATAGGACGAACATAAATTGCTTAAAACCGAGTTAATCCAGTAAAGCATTTAGAGTGAAAGGCTAAACAACTTCTAGTAAAAATAAAATCAAAATAAGCTTACATTGGGAAGAAAACTGAAAAATCGAAACTTGGGCAAGGCCAAATAAACATGTGAACTCCAGAAAATACATTTACCAACAAAAAAACAAAACATTCCAAGATACCTCTAGATAAGGACCATATAACTGAAGTTGATTACTTGAACTCCATTGAAGCAATCAGAAATTATTACCCTTCGAATAGCCCGCCATATTAGAAGCTATATCACAAGAAGCAATTTGTGCACATTTCCTTTTTTTTAATAGGAACAAGATCGGGTGGTTATTGGCCTCTCGTCCGCCCTAGCGGACATCAAAACAAGTTGATGTACCGAAAAAGTCGAACAGGTTTCCAACAAGCGTGCGAAACACAAATAATTCATATGTTGAAAATCGTGAGCCACTTTTAGCAGACATCAAACGCGAACATCAGACATGAAATGATTAAATACCAATAAAAACACATCTAAATGTGGACTGAAACTAGTATAAAGTCTCCAAGATGTGTCCTTAACAACCCCATCGAACATCCGGTAAAACATGAATGAAAACGCACTGCATGCCTTTACAACAGCCTCACTTTTCCAGCATGGATGTGCAATGCACCCGAATACGATTTTTCCTAACGATTTATGATGCAACTTTATATTCGAACAGTTAATACTCTGGGAATTAAATGCATTTCAACATGAAAACGATGATAAAACTAATAAAAAAAAGTCAAGATTTTCTTATTTGCACAAATTATGTTAAAGTTATGTTTTTGTGCATACAAGATGGTTTTATGATGTTAAAAAGCATATTTTATTACGTAGAAGAAAGTATTGTTTCTCAAATCAAATAGAATTGAGACTAGAAGTCTATAATTTTATAATGCATTAAACTAGGCTGTGGATTAGTTACTGCATGCAGTAAACTAGTTTTAAACAAACTCATATTTTGATCCAATCCCGTCACGCAATATATATACTTCTTTATTTTGACGGCTTTGATAAACTAGTTCAATTAGCTTAACCAGTTCAAATCGTCGCCGTGTGCATTTAGCTATAGGGAGAAATTATGGCAGTTTCACCATACAACGTGACAGTGTGACGTCACGACCTTATTTTCCCTTCGCACCATTAATTCTCAAAACATATCTCCATTGGAGGAGATGAAATTAATCATTCGATTAGCAGATAATCGTCTTTTTCCTAAAGATATGAGTTTTTTTCCCGAATTGCAGACAACTTTTTTCATTTCAAAACCCAAATAAACTTTAATTATGATAATTGGATTCAATATTTAGGTCAAAAATGTAAGGTATCGATCATATTTTCAAAGAATAACCCATTTTTGGAAAACTATTTCCTTTTTTTTATACAACCTCGAATTAAATGATATTCGACCAAATCATAATTAGTATGACTTATCATGCTTTAGTTAACACATAATGTACAGTATATGTAGGTGTGGTTTCACAAACAATATTTCATTTTAATATCAAAATTGAATTTCAGGAAAATGTTTTATAATGTTACCATTAGTGTCATTTAATAATAATTTTTTTGTATACCGATATATTGCAATACACTTCTCAAAGATACTTTTATCAAAATTATCCTATATAGTAGAATTTGTTAGAAAATATATCTTCTAAATATGACATGCCATAGAAGGCATATATAATGCAAGAGTTACTCTTTTTAAACTATAATTTCCTGGTAACACTAGTTACCACCATATAATATAAAACAGAAAGCTAATTACCCAAAAAAATAATTGTGTAAGCCAAATTGTTGGCTATTATTGCACAAATCCAAAGATATGAAAACAAGTTTGAAGAAAGCTTTGCATATACGAACTTGTACAAACATGTCATATAAAAAGTGACATTGTTTAATTAAGATTCTTATACACAGGCGCACTATAACAAACATTACTAGTTATATCAATTGTGGAATTATCATGTACTCGTATTCCAATGCACCAAATCTCAGTAATATATGTGTTGGTTTGTACAAGTTATCATGATTTCTCAACATTAGTTTAACTAAGACTTGTCTGTGTCCAAGGATAAGATTTAGTTGAACTAAAATTGAAAATTCTCGAAATGGCTTGGGATCTACCTTAAATATCCGTGTTATTATCAAGTTGTTATCTAAAATTTATGCCACAGATTCTACGGAAGAATCTCATCAGGTTTACCATCATGACAGTAGTTGCCATAACTGCTCTCTAACCCTTCATCCTCTACATTTACTGTTCAATTATTTTAATACCTACAAGACGAATGAAAAAATTGCTTCAAGTATACCGCTCCCAGAATAAATCTCGCGTATTAGGGGTCAGTTAGCTTTTCCCACGGTTTCTTATTGGTGGTTACGACTATATCTAAATTCAGTTCACCATATTTTCTCGTAACATACCACATGGTAAAGTTACAGGAGCTGAACTAGATCTAAAGTGGTTTACGCCATTAAAATGACAAACGTGGTGCATTTATTCAACTAGACATTATGACACAGAATGATTGAAACAACATGGGATTTTAAATGCTATATAGCGTACAGGCTTTCATTATGAGTTATAGTGAAAAATTGAATCAGAATTCATTCCCAATCACATGTATGTACATCTTGCAACAGTCTATCTCCAAATTCAGGTAGAAGTTTTTTTGAAAACGGGTACTTGTAAATAATGAAATACTGTATATGATAACTTATGGAAATTCACGATATTACATCAACCCATCCTTGAATTCATAGATGCATCCATTCATCCATTCATCGTTGACATCCAAACATTCAATAATATCGACTACTAAGCCAACATCAGTCCATCCATCCATTTCTGCATACGATCACCCATCCATTAATGTAAACAACCATACCATCAATCATTCATTGATGTTTTTAATCATATATTCATCATCAAGAAATAATCAGTCGATCCAACCTTATATCCAATGATATGCACATTACATCCAAACATTCTTCGTTGTAAACTACCATCATCCCTCCATCCATTAAACAATCCAAACATTCCATCAACCTATCCTTCCATTCATTGATTCTTATAATCAGCCATCCGTCCATCCATGCAAACACCCATGCATTCAAAAATAAATAGTATACAAATATTCAAACATCATCCATCAATCCAAACTAATAACCCTCCACTATTTCTACTTATGGATCAATCACCAAAGATACAAGACCACCCATCCATCCTTCGTTATAAACAATATGCATCCTTCCTTAAAAATCCATTAATTCAATCAATAATCCATCCATTCATTCATTCATTGGTTCAAACATTATCTTTCCGTCCATCAATCCACATAACCCTTTATATCCAAATACACCTCATCAATACAACACCATAAAGTTTCAATCAATTAACAGGCATCCAGAATTATAATTTTACCACCATGGATTCGATGAACAGTCATGACAGTGGCGTTTGATGGTACCAATCCTCTAAATCTATGAAAGCTTTCGTTGATCCAATTTACTCGATTAATCCTCAGATAGCAAAAACACGAATCTTCCGAAAAAGTCAAATTTGAGTCAAGGAAACGCGGTCAGCTAGCGGCGAAACTTGCGAGAAAGTGGTTATCCCTTGTCATAATTTCTAGAAAATCTTAACATCCACCGTGTTCGGAATTGCAATCGCAAGTTGTGCGATTCTCGACGCGTTAAAAAACTCAAGTTGCAGACGCACCTCCACATAAAAGCTCATCTTCCGAATACAAAATGAAGAACCGGTTTAAAACTTTTAAGTTAAAAAAATACTTTAAAAAATTCTGATATCACACATGTTTACACGTTCGTTTTTCTGATAACGGGTACTCGAATTTAGGAATTTGGCACACGGAAGAAAAAATGGTAACTCAACTGTGCACAAAGATGGATTGCCACGCGGAAATAATAACCAGAATGCGAAAAAAGATCTTTTTGAAGCTTTTTCAAAAAATGAACATCTCCTAGATGCTTAATGAGGAGTAAAACCCAGCCTGATTCGCTTTTTCGTAATCCTAGATCTTGATTGGTGCGCTTTGCTAACAAATATTTAGATAGGGTCATCGAAGACCATGAATAATAGCGTTTTGGAACCAACGTCATGTTTTTTTTTTGTGAAATCTGCTCTCAGCATTTCCAACTTTTGTACACACGTTGAAAATTCATTTATCAAGAATAGAAACGCCGAAAAATAACATACTTGAAGAGATTTTGGGAATTGATATTTGGGAGATTTTCATTACTTCGAGTTGAAAATGAATTCGGAATATTTCCAAAAGTTATATCCTGCAATCTCAGAACATTTTAATTTGTAAACATAACTATTTTTTTAAACTGTTTACAACAACATGATTTCAGTAAAGTTTTCGATCTTTGAAATTATTTTTGCGACTGTTGTCGGTATTCATTACTTCGTACGTGGAGTAAGAGTAAAAACTCTCAGCGTACACGCAGCTCTGGTAATCTTTAATGAATGAAAAACTCGCTGCACAACAAGCTGCAAAAAACACGGATTAATGTCCCGTTATCGAACAGAGGCGTTAAAACTCGCCAAAGACGCACCGGTCACCCCGAGACAGCTTTCCTACTTTGTATGCAACTGGAGGTTTTAGTGAGTTACTGATAATAACGGGACGTTTAGTGGAAGCGGCTAATTAACTGGGGCATTGCCCTATGAGAACTCAAGAAAAAGTAAATATATTAAAAAGCCAGGCTGCATGAAAAAAAAGTGCTGAAATTTGGAGGAAAATTTGCCGGCGGCCGTTGCGCTCGCCGCACGTATTCAGTATGACACGCGGATGAAAGTAACAAAAACCGCAACTCAGGAAGCAGAATCGACGTATAACCGCTTCCGCAAACCGATGCACAAATGCTTCACCCATAAATTGTGTTCTGACTGTCTTTCCATACATTCAGAGTTTTTCTGGAGCTATATATTAACTTAAGCAGCACAAACTTCTAGAAAGAAGATGGGGCTATAAGATATTTCACGCCTTTCTTGCAGTTGTCTTTCATGTCTTCCTTACAGTCGAGACTTCCATGTCTTCCTCACAGTCGAGACTTTCATGTCTTCCTCACAGTCGAGACTTTCATGTCTTCCTCACAGTCGAGACTTGCATGTCTTCCTCACAGTCGAGACTTTCATGTCTTCCTCACAGTCGAGACTTTCATGTCTTCCTCACAGTCGAGACTTTCATGTCTTCCTCACAGTCGAGACTTTCATGTCTTCCTCACAGTCGAGACTTTCATGTCTTCCTCACAGTCGAGACTTTCATGTCTTCCTCACAGTCGAGACTT
>JAQGAE010001777.1:0-20881 GCA_034696685.1 Julus scandinavius
GTCAAATTTTGGGACTTGTAAGCTTAGTAAGTAAAGATTTTCAAGGCGCCCTGCATTAGTTTCTTTTGGGCTGGAAATGCAAGGGCGATTAAGGCTGAGGGGCCAGGGGGCAAATGCCCCCTTTGATCCCCATTAAGTCCGCCACTGTATTTTATGTGTCTTAATGTTACTTTTGATGCATACGCACCTTTAAGGTCGGTATGCACCAGAGGAAACATACATAAACACATACAAAACATACACAAGTTTCCCTGAACAAAAGTTTCCAGCATGTTTTTCAAACATGTGTCCCAAATTCCCTTTGACCCAGACCGCCTCTTGAGCGATCGCCAGGAAACATTGAAATGTGTCAGAAAATGGCAGTTTTTCGACATATGTATGTTTCACAACACTTCTGGACACACCCCAGGTAACAAAACATTTCTTCATGTGTATGTTTCATGTTTCTAAATTTTTCTTCTGGTGCATACGCACCTAAAAGGAAATGACTAATCCAGCTAACAAGTCACGAGATGAAAATTTATAATTACTGTATAATTTAGTTAAATTAAGCGATGTCCGACCAAGGTCAGATTTTCATAGTTACACAAAATATACAAACATACAAAAAATGCATTGTTTGATAAATAATTGACTTATTTTAAGATTTAAAGAAAGCATTGTACAAAACTTGAAATATTTGGCAACGATTTACAGACGAAAATCTTTAAAATTCCATACCTAAACCCTTCATGGCCTGTCTTAAGACTTGAGCATCATTCCAGGCGTCAAAACCAGAATGGGGAGTAACAGTTGGCTATTGGAATAAATTAGGAATTTTTATGAATAAATAAAACAATAACAAGAGGGCAAAAATAATAAATTACAGGCATCCAAGCTTACCGCGTATGTATAAGCTGCCATTTTAATTAGTGAGAGTGCCTCTTAATGACCTAAAAGATGCAGTTCATCGTGTAATTAGGTAATCGATTAATTGATTTTGGCTATTTACGATTAAACGTTTGTTTTCCTTAGAAACCTAACTAAAAGTAGCTATAGAAACTGATTTTCTTATTAATTTGACAGGAGGTATAGATCTCCTTAGCCAACACAGTCTGTTGCTAACCATGTTGTTGAAAAGCTATTTTTAAACAAAAAAGTTGACTCGGTCATAAGGATTAAAGCAGATGCTCTGGTTTACAAAAACATTTTTTCGTAAACAAAGTTGAAGATTTTCATAGTTGATAAATAAAAATGTGAAATTACTAAAATACAATATTTTAACTAATAAAATTAATACACCAAGCAATAAAACAAAATTCTGTCTTACCGTTAATATAGCCAAAATTAACTTCAGTTGACAGTGGAACAGTCTTGATAATCTTTCGGAATGATGTGCTTTTCGCTGCTGGTTGTAACCACAATGTTTAGTGCCAACAGTTATTGATCCAATTCTTTGTTTGCCACGCCTAACTTTTGCTGCTCAAGGTTTCTGGCGATCTATGGATTGCGGATTCAGTGTGACACAGCAGCTATAAATAAGTCACCAATTTGGTAAAATGGATGCGCCCACTATCCAAACCCTAAAAAACAGTATCGGCCTTGAAACTGAAAATGCCATTACAATTTTAACATCAGTTTCGGCTTATGTGAATTTAATGTCAGCACATCTTTGAATTTTACATTTGAAAGTTGGAGATGCTGGATAAGGATTTAGAAACTAAGCACATCTTGAAATGTCTTCGAATTTTATAGTTTCTTATATTATAAAATAAGATTATTTTTATTTTAGAACAGCTGCCATCAATTTCATATTATTTTTTCTTAAACAATATGCTAATTATTTTGATGGTAATTTATGGAAATCTAGAAACCTATGGTCTTGTGACAATGTTAGCATCTTGTTCATTGTATGACGAATTTTGATTACACTTTTCTACGTGCTATTTTGAAAAAAGTTAAAAAACAGAACTGTTAAAGTCATCTATTATGACAACACTCGTCACACAGTGATTTTAATAAAATTTTCGAGTAAATAATTGTTATAGTGAAATCCACTAAGAATAGTATTTATAGTTTAATAGTTATAGGGTTTAAATAAGATAGTCAAAGTCACCTTTGACTTGACCTTTGTAATAGTGAATTCGTTCAACGTGGAAGGAACTATAATATCATTTCAGGTATGTATAATATTTAGAAAAATAGGCGAAAAATATAATCAACAGAAAATTTAAAAATTGCACACTATACTTGATCTTTCTAAAAAAGCAAATAAATAATATATGAATGTGTAAACGTTTATTGCAAACATGTATCCCAGCATATATAAGTGGTTGTATACCCGACAACAAGGCCGTATATAGTATATGTCATCACATTTTGGGGGTGAGATAGGATCCAGAATCTTGGAGTGGACTATTTGTGCATATATATTAAGGATCGCCAGTATTATTAAGGGGCCCGGCAGAGCAGAGAGATAGAAATTGCATTGTTACCTAAGAAAAAATTCATTTTTAATGTTGAAAAGTCGCGTTTTTATCTTGAAAATCGAACTTTTACTGCAGAAAAATTGCAATTTTTTAAAAAACAAATGATTGCACTTCGAAAACAGAAGAATCGTATTTTTACTGCAAAAAAAAAAGCATGTTTTCTAAGAAAAATCGCACTTTTAATGCAGAAATATTGCAATTTTACCTTAAAAATCGCACATTTACTTTTTTAAAAAAGGCGCATTTTTAAGTTGCACTTTTCATGAAGAAAAATTCTGTTTTACCACAAAAATCGCATTTTTACCTAAAAGAAATCGCGCTTTTACCTTAAAAAAAGTCTCACTTTTAATGTAGAATAGTTGCATTTCTAAAACAGAAAAATCGCACTTTTCATGAAGAAAAATTACGTTTTTACCATAAACAGAAATCGCACTTTTACCTTAAAAACGTCGCGCACTATATTACCTTAGAAAAATAGAAAAATCGCACTTCTAATGTAGAATAATTCCATTTCTAAAACAGAAAAACCGCACTTTTCATGCAGAAAAATTGCATTTCTAAAACAGAAAAATCTCCCTATTAACGCAGAAAAATTGCATTTCTAAAACAGAAAAATCTCTCTATTAACGCAGAAAAATTGCATTTCTAAAACAGAAAAATCGTACTTTTCATGAAGAAAAATTACGTTTTTACCATAAAGAGAAATCGCTCTTTTACCTTAAAAAATCGCACTTTTATTGCTAAAAATTTTCCATTTCTAAAGCAGAAAATTCACACCTATAATTCAAAAGTGCAAGTCCCCTTTTATATTTTGCCGATTCGGTTTGAAATTTGTAAAATTTGTTGGATTTTGGGGGGATCTATTCCCAAGATCCCCCTCCGTCCTTCACATATCCGGCCATTATCACCTAGTCTGTACAGGACTCTGGCTGCTACATTCTTTGGCCCTTTGGCTAATATAATTTTTTTAAATATTAATAAAAAAATGAGAAAATGACATTTGAAACATGTAAAAATTATTTGAATAGCCCGCGTTTTATTCCAAATTTTGTTTGATTTCCTATGTTGCATTCTGGAATATTTCTTTGCAGACGACCAGATGATTAAAATGGCGGAACAAAATGGAGATGTAGTGCTTTGATGGCTGATTGTTGTTTTCTCATTGATTTACGTCTCAAACGTTGTGCACGGTAACTATACTTTATGTTAGTAGCGCGTAATTGTTGTTTGGGTCAATATATAGCAGCGATGTAGTGATGCAAAATGTCAAATTCTTCACCAAATACGAGTTACTACCGTAACACTACAAACTGGAGCACAGCATGCAGTAACCATTATAATAGAATCTAGAAAGTGTTGTTAGGAAATAAGCAAATTACGCATTTAATATGTTTTCAGGATCTTCTGCTGCATAACGTTTTCGTGTTATTTTATCACCTAACCTACCATCTATCACCATGTCTCAATTTGGAGCAACTGGTAAAAACCCTCCATGGGTTCGCAACACTTGTAAGTCCTATTTATGGAGTCATGACTAACGATTAATAACACTTAGGTGGTTCTTTTGTAATAAAAATAAATCCTCTTTGCTTAAGCTTCAGCTGCCAACCTGGGACAACCATCTCCGCTCGCATCTTCTCTACAGCTAGTTCAAGCCACTCTTGGTGGTCCTGGAGTGACATCGGCTCAAGCTGCCACCCCTGTAGCCCTTCAACAACAACAGACCCAACAGCAGCAAGCCGTTGCACAACAGACAGCCGCATATAATGCGGCTAGTTTAACTGCACTTGGGCTGGCCCAAGTTGGGATGGAACAAACAAGGGACAATGTGTTTTTGGTTCAGGTAGATGCGCATAAGTTTATGGGAAACGAATTTAAAGTTTAAATACCCAAGCTCTAGATTTTTGTATTAATCATCTATTTTGAAGTACAGTCGAACCTGCTTAATTGCAAAGCAACCTGGCAAGCCGAAAATGCGCAATTAACCGGTTTATGCAGTTAACCAGGTTTTGCGGATTTGCGGTTTTGGGGATTACAACCTTATCCCTTTTTAATGGTCAAATTTGCAAAAACACTCACAGTCAAACAAAAAAAGATTAAATAAAAATAAAAATTGTTTAAAATAACTTTAAAATAACTTCGCTTGACATTGTTCACTTTAAAATAGTAGTTTTTTTAAATTAAATTATTATTTAAACTTTTGCACTCACAACTTGCCAATCTCATGCTGCCACCTGCTGGCAGCATGTGCAAAATAACTGACATTTTTCAAACTTGTATATTTATTTTTTAAAAATCTACCATTTCAAAGTGAAAAACGACAAGCGGAGGCCCTTGCTGATCCATCAAGCCATCCCAAACAATTCTCACACACACCCAAACCTCCCTCATTCAACTGTGAGTATCTTTGCAAACCTGACCCATTAAAAAGGATAGGGTTGTGATCCCCGTTAAATACCTAAGTACAGTATTCCTGACTCAATTTTTTTTGTGCCAAAATCCTTCAGATGGCTAGATTAGCTATGAGAAATCTTTATTGCCACTTAACATAGATGTGTGAGCCAAATACGGCCCATGAATAGCCATGTATGGACCTTATTTTACCAATAATGGGTCACAGAAGTACAAAACATAGGGCAAAAGTTTAGGACATGGCTAATACATGCAGTTATCTGGTCTGTGCAGTTAAGCAGGTTCGACTGTACTCTATTCCCATCTCAAAATGCTATGAAAAATATTGTATAGTATAAATACTAAAACTGGTGATCGGAGGTTTCCGCACAAGAGTTTCTCGCACATTGAAATTCTAAAAAACCTCATGAACGCTCAAGGGCACAAACATCCGTCAAAACTGTGTGTTTACTGTCTCTGTACAATTATAATATGCGGAGATCTCATGTACGCATACCCTCTAGAACCCTTTAAACCATATTGAAAGTGCGAGTCATAATTATTTAAATAAGAAGATTTTCCCATTAAGAAGTCGAATTTTTGCGGTCCCGAAATAAACCTCGTAGTATTAATGTTAACTTTTCCCGTATATAAGGTTTCCCCGCTTAAGACATTTACCCGCTTTCCCATCGAATCTTATGGTCCAAAAATTACAATTATAGTGTCATTTTTACTGCTTAATAAGTTTTAGAGTCGCAATTCATGTATCGACCTACCGATAATGGCTAAATAAATTAAAAAGAAAAATTAATCGACACAAAGGAATGAAAGCGCTTCATCACTGCAAAAAGTTAACTATGATTTCAACAGAGGAAGCTAATCCTGCTTTCGGCCCAAGTTGAATTTTGGGAACAATTGAATATGCTCTTAACTATATCTCATGTCTCTTGATAAACTTCTTAACAGGGGTTTACTGTAGTTTTTTTAAAAATTTGATTCAGCATAACAATGTCATATCCTATAAGGTTTTACAACTTGCATTGAATACTCAAGTGCACTGTATGTCATTATTAACTATCATAGCAAATGTTTGGCCTAAATCATAATGTTGTACTTGAGTGACGATAGAATTATGTTATCTATTTTGTATTTTCCTGGAAATTGTCATGGAAAATGAAGGTACTTTGCATTATGCTAATAATTATTTGTTGTATTTGATTTAGAATGCAGCTGGATTGCAACCAGGCACAGTTTTGTCACAAGTAATTTCTTTATTCAATATGTTGTTAAGTGAAACTTCCAAAGCTTGTCCGTTGAAAGATTATTAATTTTACTTTCGCATTTACAGCCTGGTGTGGCGTTGTCAGCGACATTAACTGCTGCTCCGGCTGTTGGCGCGGTAAGTAATATAAATTTCATCATCTATGCTTATCCTTAATTATTCCATCCGTGCAATAATTATTCAAGTAAGATTGTTTTCAAATAACAACATAATCCATTAGCCGGCTGGTTTAACATTACCAACAACACTTGCAACTGCCCCAGTTGCCACTGTAAGTTATCCTTCTCCGAGAATGTTGCAACACCCACAGTTTCAGCCACCAGTGCAACAAGCCCCTAAGCAGCAGCGAGTATTTACTGGCACCGTTTGCAAACTACATGACAATTTTGGTTTTGTGGACGATGAAGTCTTTTTCCAAACAAAGTATGTAGAATATTTATTAGTGCCAGAATTCCGTTCATTAACTTTTAGGTCTGTAAATCTATAGTGGAATAATGCCTTTCGTGGGCGATAAAACCGACATTTATATTTTTTGATACACGTAGTTGCGTGAAAGGAACTATGCCAAAAGTTGGTGATCGCGTTTTGGTCGAAGCTTCTTATAATCAGAACATGCCGTTTAAGTGGAATGCAGCAAGAATTCAAGTTTTGCCCAACCAGGTTTTGTATATTTTAACTACATATGCATTTGAGCACATGGCCAATTGAACTAGCATTTTTTATCTTTAACATTTTTTATTTTTTCCTTGAAAGTCTCAGGTGCAAGTTCAACCACCTACTCAGCAACCACAGAGTTTAATAAGACCAGGGCTTGCTGCAACACCGGTACTAACTCCTGCGGGTATGTCGCCACAGATCACTTTAGCCATTACTCAACCAGGAACAACTATCACATTGCCTGCTCAACTGCCAACTCAGGCGCCAGTTTATACTCAAGTACCACCACCAGGTTCGATGATTTCTCCTGAATTTCTCGGACAAGAGTTTAGCCATTGTATGTTATGACAATTTTATTTATAAGCATCAATCTGCAAATTTTACCAGGTATTCAATTTCTAAAGAACCAATCCAAACATTTATGTTTGTTTTGCTTTATATTCATAACTAGTAAATTCTCTATTTCAGAGTTGTTTTAATAATACAAGTTTGATAACCTGAGGAGCATTTTAATAATTCTTTTTATTGTTGCTTGCATTTAAAAGTAGGCTCAAATGATTGTCAGTGCTTGCAATTTGCAATGTTTTTATTTAAACATGCTGCGGGGCTGTTTCTCTTTTAAAGTACCCATCCATTCCATGACGCAGTGCTCGCCTGCAATGAATCGTATACCTTCCTTGATGGGCGCAAGGCGCCATTCTCCACCGCCAATGAGGCGAGAGCGAGAAAGGGAGGTGCGCAGGGATGAGCGACGAGAACGTGATAGACATAGGGACCACGAAAGAGAAAGGGAGAGGGACAGATTACCTGTAGTACGAAAAAGATCACGTTCGCCTTGCCCTCGAAGCCGAAGTCCACCTCGTCGTCGACTTCGCGTGGTTCCACGATATGTGGTGCATATTCCAAAGATTTCTCTTGACATGTAAGTGCTACAATCTACAACTTTCCAATGATCTTTGGACATCTCACGTAAAGGGTAACATGTTTGTTAATAAACATTTTGCATTTTATTTATGTAGGAAGGAAGCCAACGTAATGGAAGTGCGTAAACGTTACAATAATATGTACGTTCCTTCCGACTTCTTCTTTTCATCGTTCGTGTGGATGGATGCATTTCCTCTTCACCGACCATTCTCGCTTGAAAGGCCATGCACATTTCACATAATGAACAAAGAGGTTGATCCAATCATTGAAAATGACGCTGTGCTCGAGCCTCCTGATGCAGATCATGCATTTACTTGCAAGGTTTGTATAGTTTCCATCTAGATATATATTAAGAATTCGGAAAAGGTTGGTAAAATAGTCGTGTAGTGCCTAAACTTGTAAGTTTATTGGAAAATGTTAGATTTAAATCAGTGTTTTTCAACCTGTTTTCAACTCATGACACACAAAATTATGCTAAAAGTAAATATTAATAAAATTGTGCACAGTAAATAAGGATTCAAAATTTAAATTTAAATTTTGCTGAATTGTACGGAGACTCGTGAAGGCTCGTTTGCTGTAAACACAATTTTCTCTCTCCGTAAAGCAGTAAACACGAACTTCACCCTCCGTTATACCATAATGACCAAGAAATCTTGAAATTATACCGTAATCGCAGCTTTACGTTGGAAATACGAATGTGTTTAATTGTTTTGTCGCAAGTACCAAGTTATTTATTGTAAAGACTTAAGTTTTCTTGCCGTTGCACACATACGTCGAATGAAATATTTTTGAGAGACCCTTTTTATAGGTTAATCTGTGGAAAATACACTTTTGGGTGCCCTTGAGCCTTCACTAGGCTCCATGCGATTTCTGTTTCGGGGAATCCAATGTTGGGAAATCTCTGGTCACCATTTACTTCCTGGCGCCCAACTAACCATGGGTGACCTAAAGTAAATGTATTAGACAAATTGACATTCACCTAAGACATTTTATGTACTTTTCAACAGGTAATGCTGCTAGCATCCCCTTCTTTGGAAGAGATCTTTCATAAATCTTGTGCCTTGGCTGAAGATTCTGTTGATGCTAAGGAGAATTTTGTGCATCCTACCCGCTTGATCTCATTTTTAGTGGGTCTGAAAAGCAAAAACGAAACCATGGCAATTGGTGGCCCATGGTCTCCATCGTTAGATGGTCCAAACCCTGACAAAGATCCTTCAGTCCTCATCAAAACTGCCATCCGTACCTGTAAAGCGCTCACTGGCATCGATCTCAGTCCATGCACCAAGTGGTGGGTTATACTTTTTATGTTTGAAACATTTTGCTAATCCTTTCTTTTAAGCGTGCTCGACACTGGAACTTCTCAGTTTTGTAACTCACCTTTACCATCAGCAGTGCTCGCATTTGAAAGTGTCTGTGTTAAAATACTTATTCAGGTGTGTATGCTGTGCCAGAACAGTATTCACTTTGTGCTTTTACAGCGTGATTTTCTCAAAATCAGTCGAGTCTAGTTTGGATTTAGAGGCTTGCCAACAGCTAATTTGCATAATACGCTCTTTGGCATTGGAACGATGTGATACTGTGGCAGTCTCCAGCGCCAAGTCAACGTTAGAAGAATTTGATATTTCCCAAGGTTGCCAGTAGAAAGAAGAAACGTGCATTTTAGCCGAATAATTGCAATATGAGAAGTCTACTTGCTCACGTTTATCCAGTGGTGGTTTCGATAATGATTCCTGAACAACTTTTGGGGATGACCCTGATTCACTGCCAAATATCTGGGCCAGATATTTGGCAGTGAATTTGAATTTTTTTGCCTTTTTAATGTCAGCTGTTTTTCTTTCTACCATAGAGCAACTTTAGGTATCTGTTGACTTTGCTGTCCCTCTCTTAACCACACAGGTATCGATTTGCCGAAGTCTTCTATCATCGTGGGGAGACCATGCACAAAGGTCGTGCCGTGGCAGCGCGTGTTGAAACTGTCGTGCTTTTCTTGCCAGACGTTTGGAGCTGCACACCCACCCGCAAGGAGTGGCATTGTATGTCTGCCAACTACAAAAAACAGCTGCAAAAGAAGCTACATGAGGAAACGCCAGAAGCTAACGAGAATCAGGCACTGATCTTGTCCACTAGCACCGTATATTACCTTCTTACAAATAGTGTTCCCATATCCAATTTTCTCTGGATTTTTGTATCTTCCATGTGCATTTCTCTCAGCATGTCTATATTCCTCTGATTTTCTTCCTTTCTATATGCTTCCATATAAATTTTCTTACCAATATTGGCCCTTATTTGAAACAAGTAATTTGCCCAAGCAGATCCTAGATTAAGACAGGTTAACAATTGCAAGAAATCAAAAAGCCTGGATTTTATAAACACCGACTTTATTCATCACAGCCCCAATTAACGTGTACTCGTAACTATTCTCTATATCTAGTCTTTCTTTAACATATTTTATGTTTACGGCCAAAAATAGAAACTTAAAATTTCATGTGTCGTGTTTTGTTTATCTAGTTAGTTATAAATGCTACATTTTTGCATTTTGCAAATTTATCAAAAAAGGTGGCATATATATTTTGATGATCTTGCATGCAGCATGAAATACTCTATGATAAATTCGGAGCATGTAAAAATTAAAAACTCTCCTAAGTATTTGAAAAGGAATGGACATTCGTAGTTCTTGCTCTTCGTCCGTGCTTCTGTCTATTTCCCTGCTCGCTAGTCATTATTTTCAGCCTAATCCATCCCTATCCTGGATTTCTCCCAAGATGTCTTTCTGTTTCAGCTTGGACGAGCGACTGTCTAGAAAAGGGGGACCATAAGAAATTTTCCCCTGAATTTCTGTCCACACAGCAAAACATTTTGTCACTCTTCCATTCTTTATATTTGTTGTTGTTTCCAATATTTCTCCTCTTGTGTAGCTTGTCAGAGATTGCACTTAATGAAATGCGTTCAAAAGTATTAATGTAGGTCCATGATGGGACGATGGTTGACACACTCACAAAAGATTGGCAGGTGGCAATGTTACTATTGCCAATTAAAATTGACAGACGTTTTTTTCGTGCCAGTTATAGCCATGGGGTTGTTGCAGATGAATATAAGGGCCATGGGGCAAAGTTTAAAAGGGGGGGATACAGTCCTACCAAGGGGAGAGATTTGGTTCTTATTAAGACCAATTAACCTGCTGTTTTCCTCTTTTTTTCTCTAGCAAACTGCTGAAGAGGTTCCGAAAGAGGTGTTGAAAAAGGATCCATCTCATCATTCGGAATTGGACCCAAAATCCATGAAGGTGAGAGCAGTTTACTCTCATCTGCTAATTATAAGGCATAAGCGGAAGATATAAGTTTTTGGATAATACCAATTTTCTCTTGCTTTCTCAGATAACCGATTTACGCCACGAACTCGAAGTTCGCAATTTAAGTTGTAAAGGTTTGAAATCTCAGCTCATCGCCCGTTTAACAAAAGCGTTAAAGGCAGAGCATGATAAGGAGGAGGAAGATGGTGATGGTCATCCAGATGATGAAGATGGTGATGGGGAAGAAAAAATTGATGTGGATGAAAAGGATGATGAGAGAAAGAAAAAAGAGGTAATTAGATTTTTTTTAAATCTACAAGTAAATTTACAGCAAAAAAATAATATACTTGTTGGTGATTTTGATTTTGTTGTTGTCTTTTACAGGAAGAGGATAGGAAAAAGGAAGAAAAGGAAAAGGCTGTACGGGAAAGGCGTTACACTTTGCCCGAGAGCCCGTCTATTTTGGTTCATCCATCTCGCATTGCTAAAGGAGGAAAATTTGACTGTACAGTTATGTCTTTAAGTGTGCTTTTAGATTATAGGCAAGAGGATAACAAAGAATACTCATTTGAGGTAAGATTTAAACTTCCTGGCATGTTTGATGTTTACTCGAATGAATTCTACCATTAAGTTCTTTTAGGTGTCTTTATTTGCTGAACTTTTTAATGAGATGCTTATGAGAGATTTTGGGTTTTGGATCTATCGTGCTTTGTCTGAAATACCAGAGAAAAAAGAAATTGAGGAGAAAGACAAAGAAAAGGTGCGTCTTCTCTTGCCAACCATAAAGTTTAATATAATATCCCATACATGCATCATAATTTTGCATTTCATTCAAAAATTAGGAGAAGAAAAAAGAGAAGGAAAAGAAAGACGAGAAAAGGGTAATTAGAATTAGTATTAATTTTTGTGAATAATTCTGCACATTTACTGAGATCCAGTATTGTCTTTGGTCGTTTAGGAAGACAAAAGCGAGGTTGAGGCAAAGAAAGATTCAGGCAAGAAAGAGGAAAAGAAGAAAAAAGACGATGAGGAGAAAGATGGAGATGACGATAACGAAGATGAGGAAGAAGATGAGGAAGAGGATGAAGAAATGGAGGATGGAAACATGATTGAAATGGTATGTTAATTTCCTTACGTGTCACATTTCCTTAGTAAACTTCAATATTGTCACTTTTATAGCAAAGGACCTTATAGAAAAACGTTTAATTCTATTCTAACTTAAGGTTCCAGCTGCAGTACTGACCCATGAACTACCAAATATACCCATTAAGGGCCAAAAAATGGCCATATGTAACCATGTAAATCCCATCAAATGCCAAAAATAGCCTATTTACGACCATTTATGGATCATTTTTGGCCCTTGATGGAACATGTATAGTAATAAATGCCCGTATGTAGCATATATGAGTCAAATATCCCCTATCAAGCGCTACATATTGCCCATGTATGTCCTATCAATGGGCCATAAACGTACCATTGATGGTCAAATATGGCCCTTGATATTGAACGTATATGGTGCTTGATATTGGATGCACATGGGCCTTATAGCCATTTATGAGCGATATTTGGCCTTATGTAGCCATATATGGGCTTTAAAAGATGTATATGTTTCCACATTCGTATAAGTATGTATAATCATAATAATCACATTTTTCACTTTATGTTGTGTTTGTTGCATGTGCAGCTTTTGCTGCGAGCGCAACCTGTGAAAACGTCCCTCACACGAGGTTACTATTACACTGCGTGCAGCATTTAGAATGTTGCATGTAGCTGCACTGCGTTTGCTAATTTCGAGGTGGCAGGGGGTTCCCGTAGTGCATTACAAAAGCTACAAATTTTTTTTTTTTTTTGGCTGCACAGCAAAAGTAGCCTGGTGTGAGGCATGATGTGGTTTTCTACGGAGAAAACTTATTGATTCTCTCATTAACCTTACTACTGAATTTGACCCAAAACTTGATTAAGTAAGTTACGTAATGCTCGTTGAATAAACAAATTATTTTGCTTGAATCACTTAATAGGAGGAAGACGAGGAAAGGAAAGACAGAAGAAAAGATGATAAAAGACCCAGCAAGAAACGAAAACTGGAAACCGTCAAGCTTAATTCCATTCATCCGATGCTCTTGTTGGCATTTGTATATTTTGATCAAAACCATTGCGGTTATTTGTTGGACAAGGACTTAGAAGAAATCTTGTACACTTTAGGACTAAAACTATCTCGTGCCCAGGTAAATTAAGCTAACCTCGATTATAATTATTAAATTTGGTCACCGTTTAATTTGTGTAGTTGTGATAAAGAACACCAAGCCCAATTTTCAAACGTCAAACATTTGTAGCAAATATTACTGCATGGTATTAAGGGAAACATACATTTGACAAAACATACAATAAAGCCCGGCTCACACGTCCGATTAACTGCTGGTGGTTTCACGGACCAGTGAAACGTCGAAACGTGATCCAGTCCTGAGGGGCATTGTTTTCAATGAGGCAGTTCATACGCATCGGCGTCGATGTAGCATCGCTGAATGAAATAAAACCCAACTTGTAAGCTAGGAGTTATTTAAGAGATTTAAAAGCATTTAAGGTAGCTTAAATATGCTTAAAAATATGTCTTTAAAATTTGACAAGAGTTGGTGTATGTACCTCTCTTAGAATCATCATTTCGCAAAAATTGTTGGTGCAGTGAACCAACCCCTTTGATTCATTCAATGCATAGTTCGGGAATGTGCGGGAAATGTAAAGGAACTGGCTATGCAACTCTGGTTCGCCCTTGTTTGAATATTGCGCTCCTATTTGGAACTCTCACAGGATGGCTCATCGAGAACCATAGGTTTGAGGGACTAAAGTTGAAATTTTTGTAATTTGGCATTTTTTAGGTGCGTAAATTACTCCAGAATGCCGTTTGCAAGGATAAATTACAGTATAGGAAGTTAACTGACAGGCCACAGCCCAAAGACGCAGGTGATGACAAGACAAATAAGGACGCAAGCAGGGATGGCACCAGTCAAGCCATTGCCGATCTTGAAACGTTTGCTCTAGGTGAGAAAAGATACTTTTATTTGTGTGTTAGTGGGATTGCCTAAAAATTTTTTTTAAAAGCTATTTCATTCTGGTATGTTCGTTGCATGCATTTGATTTGGTTGTTTGTTTGTAAGCATACAAGTAAAAAATTGTACATTTGTGATTTTACAGGAAACGCAAGTTTGCTAACCTCTGTAAAATATCCTTCAACTGGTTCTGAAGATTTAAGTCAAGCAAAAGGGCCACCTGATGTAAGCAGCCTAGGACTTGTCATGCACAATGGTGCGTTGCTGGATATAACAAAGCTGTTAAAACAAATGCAACGAAGCGAGAAAGCAAGAACAGATACCGAGCAGAAACTAAAGTCTTTGCAAGAAGAATTAGGTACACTTTCATCAATTTTGATTGTAATATTCCAAAATTTAAAAAGAACAGGGAATTCAGGGCTTGGACTTGTTTAGGCAATAATTTTTTGTGAAATGGTGATTCTAAGAGAGTTACATACACTACCTCTTGTCAAATTTTAAAGACTATCACTAACGTCATTTTTAAGCTACCTTAATTGCTCTCAACTCTCCTAAACAAGTCCTAGCTCAACATTCCATAATTTGGATACATAGCTTTTTTTTCACAACAATGTTGGAACTGCTAAAAATTTACTTTAGGAACACATCTGGAATAAGTCAGTTTTACTTAGCGACTCTTGTTTTATTTCAGATGATGTTAAGGAAGTGAACACCGTTTCAGAACAGACGTGTCAGAAGTTATCGAACGAGTTAAACGATTACAAAAAGCGGTTGCGAAGCACCGAAGGCAGTTTAAAAATACAACAAGAAAAAGCTAGCAAGTATTGGGAAACCATCGAGAGCTGTTATGACTTGATGCTTCCAGTAGTCCATTCATTCGACACAGATCAGATACTCGTAACGGCAGATAACGGTATTAGTGTTGAAATGAAAGAAAAAGACGACTCGCCATCTATTAAAAAAGTGGATCAGGTGAAACAAGAAGCAGTTGAGAATGGCGACACATAAGCTGGGGAAAGGAGCTAAGTGCTTTTATACACAGAATTTTTATGAACTTTACTTCAGAATCTGAATTTATTCCGTTTTTGGACACCATTTCTTTTTGTTCTTTTTTTTCAAATTGCGGATTTTTTTCTGCGAACATTGACCTTCGGTATCTGCTCTGTCAGAATGAATAAACTTTGCTGAAGCGCAATCAAATTTTTATCAAATACATGAATGTAAAATTGTTTCTTTTCCTATCGTGTTTCAAAAATCGGCGTTTTGGATTTTTGTCTGTCAAGTTGTCTTTTCCCCTCCCCCAATCCCTTTCAATGGGTAAATTTGCAACGACACCCACAGCCAACAAAAAGAGATTAACTATAAATAAAAAATAGTAGATTTTTTAATTTAAATTATTTGAATTTTTGCACTCACAACTTGTCTCTCATGCTGGCAGCGTGTGCAAAATAACGGACATTTTTCAAACTTGTTTATTAATTTTTAAAAAATCTACTATTTCAAAGTGAAAAACGACAAGCGAATGACTTTGCTGATTTATCAAGCTATTTTAAATCTCTTTTAATCTCTTTTTGTTTGGATGCGAGTGTCATTGCAAATTTACCCATTGAAAAGGATAGGGTTTCAAACCCCTTTAAGAACAGAGTAGCTGAGCACATATTTTCCACCTTATAATTACGCTACTCAATTGCTGAAATATTCTAGTTTGAAAAGATCTTAACCTACCAACTTTTTGCTATAAAATTCCCTTTTGAGAAAAATAGTTCAGACTGGAGAGCCAGGCCAATTTCATATCATTGCATTCCTTACTACCAATGCAAGCTGCGGGTTAGGTCACTCCGTATTATTTGGAAACTGCTTTTTGTTGATTTTTAAAGTTTACCTATTTCTGCAACACTAGCGCCAAATATCAGTGCTAAGAGAATACGCCTTCATAACCGGCCTGAAAATGTTCCTTAGGAAGGGGGACATGCACCACCTCTCGAGTGGTAGATACAATCTACATGGGACCTCGGTTTAAACTCTCATCCGAAACAGCCGCCACTAAGGGAATTTCTTCCATCCGTAAAATTACCACCGACCTCGATCAGGAAGCAAACCCCGCACCTTATTATCGAGAGGCAAGCACGTACGTGCTTTTATTCCATCTGTATGATTCGGCAAGGCTACCGAACACCTTGAGCCATACGATAATCTAGCATTTCACTAAAATAAACACAAATCGCTTATGTATTGTGGGACTCGGCCCACCTGGCAATTCGAATTATAGATTTTGGATTTTTTGGTAATTTATAATAGATGGGAAGAGAGGTAGAAGTATGGTCGTGGCCGATTTTTATAGGAACTATCATGGCATTTGCCTGGAAACAACTGAAAAACCGCGAAAACTATAGTAATGGTAGCCGACCCAGGAATTGAGCCCAAATGAAAGGCCGAGAACGTTACCCCACCTAGCTCGGTCACTAAAATACACAAATCAATTTAGCCGCAATTTTTGCTACGAACGTCAATTTGCACATAAGATTGAGATATATACGATTTTAAGCATCATGGTAGAAAAACTCGTACAATTCTTTTATTCAGTTTCCATTCATGTTTGGGTTACCTATTTTTACAAAGTACGGTATATATTTTATTTTATTTTTTTTCATTAAAAAACAGAAGGCAGGGTGCTGGAGGTTAAAATTTCTACAGCTAGGGTTTGATTATACATAATGTAAACTTAATTCTTCCCAGAAACCATAACCAAAAGTGTAGCATACGACGTAAAACTTTTATTAAAAATACATATTTAAATATCTGACTAGACTTCCAGCTGATACAAATAGCCATCCTCTCGTCGTAATGGTATGCAAATGGTATGCACAAATGCCGTTTTATCACATTGATTTCTTTGATAGATTCTAAAGTGCAAAACGAGGTATATTAATCGATGCATTAACCCAGCAGCGATAAACAAGCATTTATCAAGAAGTTAGCAGACTTACGGGGCAGCTCTAGAATCCTAAAGGAATGCATCGCTATCATCTGTAATTATGATTCGTTTCGTGAAGGACATTTGTCGTTAGTTTCTCAATTTCTGATATCAACTGCTCAGTTTCTAGGTCTAATTCGGTCGTATCAGGGTTTTCGAAATCATTGTCCCATTCTAAATCGTTGGAAGCTGGGGTGGAATTCTTGTCACCATTAGTCTCTGGCAATACGTAGACACCTAGGAATGATATAAACATAAAATTACAAGGATCCAGTTCGAAATCTCGATCTTTTTTTCTGTTTAGCAGGGTCACAAATAAAAATTTATCGGATTTGTAAAATATTGCTTGCCTGCTTCATCCCATTCTAAATCAATCGATGAAGGTGGAGTACTACCATTGTTATTGGGCCAGTCTCTTCCACATATGCTGCTGACATTACTTCCAGTTTCCAGCATGGAACTGTGACCTAGGTTTGATATGGAAATGTTAAGAATTTCCAAGTGAATTCTGATAAAACATTTGCTAAATCATCTTAAATTAATTATCGTTGCTGTTTAAGGATGCAACTGCGTCTAGTTTCGAAACTACGCCCAAGTAATTATAAAATGTTATACAGTAGAACCCGGTTACCCCTTATCCATCCTGGTTTGGACCGGAGGTTGGTTGGTGAAGGGCGAGGGATGGTCAATCGGGAGTTGCTCAAAGGGCTGCAGAAATGTATCTATGCAATTTTTGCCTAGTCTAATCATGGAGATCTATGCTAAGTCACTATTAGTTGCTATCCTCACGCTACTACAAACTCCTAAATGCAATTATTATGACCTTTCAACCCTACTTAACCTCGAACCTTCCCTTCGTTCCAAAGAAATCCATAATTCAGCTTCGAATCGCACCCAACCACATACTAACCAAGAAAGGACCATTAACGCTACACATAAACCAATGTATGCTGTGCAGTCCGAACACAGCGGACTGGCCACATCACCTGATTGATTGCCCCGACCTTTCTCTAAGTATTCGGATATTGCGCTACGCAATGGATCAGTTTACGCATCAATCTGGTTTTATAAGACTCTATCAGCATGTATGAATTGTCCGTTTTAAAACAAAGTAACTTACTTGGTAGGTAAGTACGGCTAGTCAATAGCCTTAATTTGCTTTCATCAATGAAAACTTCCATGTCATCATCGCCGTTACTGTTTCCAAGAAGAATACTAATCAATATCGTATTCCTGCATGTCATTGATAATAATAATTAAATAAAAATCGTTCAGACCTATTCAAGCAGGTGGCATTTTCTTCATCCCCTGGCCAGGAAGTTGTGCTATCTCTGAAGACTAATTTTGCTGGATTTATAATTTGTTGCGAGTTTGCCAAGCGGGCCACCCTGGATGCTTCCCTTCGTGCCTCAATAAAGGCCTCTTCTTCCAACTCCAGTTCTTCTTCCCTTCTCATGTGCTAATGCAGATTTCCAAGGAATAGTTAAGTATGAAGCACTAATTATGTTCATATAATAAGTATAATTTAAAAAATTTATATTAATTCTTATTTTCAAATATTATCCATAGAAATATTCCACGAATTTCACTACTTATGACACTTTGAATTTATGCTTCCCAAGGTAAGGTTGAAACTTAACATACTTTCGCACAATTTTGAAAAGGATTTATTGATTTAAGTGTAATTTGGTAATGGTTTTATACGTTTGTTGCACTGATGCCACAACCTGTTATAGACTATTTAGATCAAAATTATATCAAAGATAAACCTTTAAATTCAAAATACAAAAAAAATACAATATCCAAGAATAGCAAAATAATCCGGAGTGAAAATAATGCAAAACCAATAATAAAATGCACTTTGCAAAAAAAATATCAAATAATAGTGTGCAAAATGAAATGTGATACCCAAATGAATAAGAACAAATTAATCTTTATATGATTATGACATCAACATGCGATTTCCAAGCTGCTGAAAGCTGGAGCAATAGCTATTTAATGCGATAACCTTATTTTAAATTTGAGTTAAGGTAATTTGCATGCATACCTCATTGTGAATTTCAACATCAACAATATGCTGTTCAGCTATAAGTTGGGCATACTGCCTGAATGAAACCAGAGTCCTCTCACGTGGTGTGACAACACTGATAACAATTGAGGAAGAACAGTAGTGAATAAATAGAAAGCCAACGGCATGTGCTTTTATGAATACTTTAATGAGAAAAAATAAAAGTACAAAGCAAAATTGAACACAGAATGAGCATTCTAAATTAAAAAGTAATTTTATAAATTAAAAAAAACAAAAAATAAGCAATCTCTCACAATAATCAAATTGACATAAGCGAACGCAAATTGGGCCCCTACCTTTTTCCTGCGAAACGACAACATTGAAGATATGCTAGGGAATAAAAGGACCACAACTTTTAAACACCACAAACTGCAGACAGTAACGGTTCACAACATTTTTACAGCGATGTACTAGGAAAATTTGACTAAATTTTACTATAAATTTCATTCAAACTAACCTTATGGGCTCCTCGTAAATTGGACTCTGTAAAAATTATCAAATAATGCTTTCTGTCAGTGTAAATCAAAAATACCTTACAATTATAGCAATAATGAAAAACATGCTTACAGAATCCACAAGACTTTCAAACTGTAAATAAATATATTTGTCTTTATTAATAACACAAATATGCAATCAATTCACAAATAAGTTCAACTGTGCGGTGTTATTTACCTCAACTAAACTTCCTCGGTCGTAGTACTTTGAACGACCAGCTGTTGTCCTAAAGAAAATAAATTATTTGTTTTAGCATACTTCATGGAAACAAATAAAATAAAACAAAGATTGTATATACATAGTTTATAATTTTAAAAAACAGTTTCTAGTATCCCGATTTAAATTGTTGTAGTAATTTAATTCACTAGTCCGATAGACGCGCACAGGTATGCTGTACCCAAATGGTCAATTAGTAACTTTGGGTTGCAAGTTTGCCCTTAAACCGATATGGGCCTTAGTTCCATGGACCAGACCATTGCACTATGCCCAACACAAACAGTACATTCTTTATCACCGAGCTAGGTGGTTTAGTGGTGACGCCATCTGCATGGCAATCGGGAGACCCAGGTTCGATTCCCCACCGGGTCGGCTACCCTGACTGTGGTCTGCCTCAGTTATTCCAGACAAATGCCATAGTAGTTCCTCTAAAAATCGGCCGCAACCATGCTCCTTCCTCTTTCCTTTGACTTGTGTATACTGTCAAAATTGGGATATATCCCCGACATTGTTTAGGCCCTCTATGACCTTAGTAGTATTTGGGCCTCTAAACCTCAACCAACCAACCATGGGATTTATAATTATGTATAATGTTTATTAGTAACTATTAGCCTCTAAAGCCATATTCAAACATGGCCATGCTAATTATTCTACAGTAGTACAGGGACCAAATAACACATTTTGTAATAGTGCATCATTTGACTTTATCTTCCCTTTGGAAATGTTACCCTTGGAAACAGTAGATTAGATTTATGCCAATTAATGCATATATAATTAGTAAAGAGGGACGACGTTTACTTGGTATGAAAGCTAAATTATAATCACATTATTTTAACTCACAAAGTTTTACAAATGCATAAGATGGGGTCAATGTCGCGTCCTTCATGATGCCTTTTGGCTTAAATGCTACTATTTAACAAACCATAGCTATTCAGCACGATGCCCTTGGGGTTTACTACTAACTGTAAGTTTCTTTATAACTAGGACATTAAAATAACATACAGTGAGCAAAAAAAGTATTTGGCCAGTATGTTTTTTTTAATTTACATGTTTATTTTTACAGATAATGGTAC
>JAQGAE010001778.1:0-20868 GCA_034696685.1 Julus scandinavius
AATCTCTTTTGGTTTGGCTGGAATTGTGTTTTAAAATTTCACCCATTGAAGGTGATAGGGTTGTGATTCACCTTAATTATACGACAACTTTGTTAATTTGCAGTCATCGAGTCAACCGATTTCTTGAAGCCGATCGATTTGAATCCACGAATTATGGAAGATTCTGACATGAAGCAATTGGAAAGCATCCGCACCAAAATTTATCAAATGTCCACGGCACCCTACTGTACTTATGCCCGAGTACCCTGGACTTTGCAGATTAGAAAAGAGGTTCGTAGAAATTCATCTGTGACTTTGGTGAATCCTGCCTCGACTTTATTCTGGAATTACAAAAATTTTTTACTTGTTTTAGGTTTTTACACCGGCCGAGCATCTGTCAAATCCACTTGCTTTGCATCTCATTTTTTGCCAAGTGGTGAGCGATACTTATTCCAAAGCCTGCATCAGAATTAATACGGATAATCGTCAGAAAATGCGCCACATGCTCGGTAAGAATAACATTTTCCGAGCATTTCATAATATTAAAAACATTGAAAAAAGAATTTTGTTTGACTGGTTTTCTATAATTGACTGTTATTTTCAGATAACTATGGCATTACACCAAATAACCTGCATTCTCCCCATCACAAAGTCACAATTAAGAAAAATGTCGTGGACATTGCTCGGGAATGGCAGACGTACTTTTGTCGACTTTTTCCCGTCAATGTAAGTCCAGAATTCGTACTTTTCAAAAACGTCAAAATTGAATGTTATTGTGGTACAATTAGTGGGGTTAATGGAACGATACAATGGGCTGATACGAGGGACGGTCAAAAAGTCTTGCATATTCGTTTATTATTCGAAAGCCAGATGTCGTACAAAAAAACTGAACTAGCCATTTTAAAGAGCAGGGAATTTGGCTTTAGGTCACTACATCAGTCTACATGGTGCCATAATTCATGCAGAATTTCGAACAAACTATCAAAAACAAAATGGCGCCTCACTTGAAAGCGTTCACGAGAGAAAAACAACGAAGTGTTATTCGTTTTTCAGTGTTGAAAAGCATGAAACTGAGTGAAATCAAGCGACTTTCATCTCTTTGGTGCACTAAAGGAACACTTGAGTGGTCAAAAATGCCAAACAGACGATGATGTCAAACTCGCAGTTCGGCAATATGTATCTGCATAGCCAACAAAACGCATTTTACGAGAGGGGTGTAAACAATCTCATCAAAAGTTGAGATAAGTGTCAACAAACTCGGGTCCGACATTGAAAAATAGCAAATTTCCTGCTCATTGAAATATCGATTTCTTTTTTTTGTACGACATCTGGTTTTTGAATAATAAAGGAATATGCAACACATTTTGACCGGCTCTCGTATATTACCGTGATGAATTTTTTTTTTCTCTTACACGAATCCATTGTAAATTCAATATTTTTCAAATTTGCATTTATTAGGGAGGACAGCAATATCCCGAAGCCCACTATTTGGGAATTTCTCACACAGGAGTACTGTTGGTCCAGCGGGAGAGAGAACCGACAGACAATTTAAGAGTTCTTCACGTCTTTAGGTTAGTACATTCGGTATTATTTCAGCTTACTTATTGCATTCAGCAAATTTTAATTCGGTTTTTCAAATGTTTGCATAAAATATGAATTGCTTTCCCAAATTTTCTAATTACACTTTTTCACAAGCCTAACTAAGCTTTTTATTTTCTGTCTCATTTGCATTAATTTTTTGTCTCAATTTTCTAGCCTCGATGAGATCATTGATGCAATTGTACCTCATGGAAGTACATTGCAAGTTATCATGCGAAACGGAGGGCGAATAACCCTTTTTACTCATAAGGTAATTGCTGTTATACGGTTGTTGATTCATAATTTGCATAATGTCGAAGCAATTTTAATTAATCGACGGGTTAATGAATCCTCGTTTTGCAGGCTAACCAAATTCGCCTCATGCTTGACCAATACTGCATTGAAGCTGAAACGGTAAGTTCCATTCGCGTTTTATTATTAAAATTGCCCCAAATTCTCGTTTTCGTGTGTTTAATTTCGACAAGCAAATGTTTCAAATTTAATACAAGAATGTGTTCGTGTTTTCTTTCGTTTTAATAAGGGAGGACACGAGTATGTGAGAGCCGTGGCAGATTACATCACCAGAGAATCAACCTTACTCAGCTTCCGGCGAGGAGAAATTATTCGGCTCATTCACAAGAATCAGTACCTCGAGAAAGGTAGGCTGATGCAATTTTTCTTTAATATTAGTAATAATTCTGTGGGGTCATGATTGAATTTGGTTGATTTACATAAAATTAATATTTCGAAACAGTAAAAATTTAAGTCAATCTCTAATATATTTTGCACTAAAACTAATTATGGCATTCTTAAACGAATACAAACAATGCCAGTCAAAATGTCTTGCATATTCGTTTATTATTCGAAAACCAGATGTCGTACAAAAAAACTGAAATAGTCATTTGAATGAGCAGGAAATTTGCTATTTTTCAATGTAGGACCCGAGTATGTTGACACAATTATCACAACGTTTGATGAGATTGGTAATACCACTCTCGCAAAATGTGTTATGTTAGCTATGCAGATATTGCCGAACCGCAAGTTTCACATCATCGTCACTTGTTCAATTTTTGACCACTCAAGTGTTCCTTTAGTGGGCTTGAGAGACTGAAAAACGAGCAAACACTTCGTTATTCCTCTCGTGCGAACGCTGTCAAGTGAGACGCCATTTTGTTCTTGATAGTTTGTTCGAAATTCTGCTTGAATTGTGGCGCCATGTTGTGATCTAAACCCAAAATTTCCTTCTCTTTAAAATGGCTATTTCAGTTTTTTTTACGACATCTGATTTTCGAATAATATACGAATATGCAAGACTTTTTGACCGCCTCTCGTATGTATAATTATATTTTTACAAATTATGTTAACCATTTATTGGTCAATTGATTTAAAAAATCAATATGTTGAAAGTATTTTTTTTTCTTTCAAAAATGTATCTTTCGAATGTTTTTTCAAATCTATGTTTTCTCAAAGTACCATATTTGCAAAGTTGGTATTTTTAATAGTGAATGAGACAATGAAACATTTTCACGAAATTGTTGGTTTCATGGCAAATGTAGTCTGTAGTCTGTTGTTTATAATCATTGAAATTCTTCGAGCCTTCAACTGCTTGCAAATATTTAATAGCCATTATAAATATTTATAAAAATTATAAAAACATTATAAAATTTTTGTACAAGGATAGTCTGTCTGTAATTAACTTGGATATATGTGGATTCTTCAGGAATTAATCACTGATAATAGTCCAGGATTCTTTGAATTAAGTCTTCCAAGTCATTGAGGTTCTGATTTAGTAACAACGATTTAACATTAAATTATGCGGTACATAATTGGCCTACTAGTGTATTTCTCAGATATTTCATTTATTTATCAGTAAGACATCACACAATTTCAGCCTTTTAATGACCTAATGTCTGACGCGATGGGAAATAATCATGCATTAAATTTACAACTATGGGTTGAGTGTGACGAGAATGCCTTTAAAAATTCTAGAAGTCAGTGGTCGATATAAAAGTTAGCATATATAAAAGTTTTTAAATAACAAACTAATCCACTGAAGCTGAATTTTTATATTATATATATTTGCTGTTAGCTACATTAAACTTTAGAAGATATGCAAAGGAGATGTTTTTGATAATCTGTTCAACTGTATACAGTAGAACCTGTCTAAAAGCATACTCTTGGGGCTGGTGAAAAACTATTGGTTATTCTTTTTGTATGCGATTAGACGATGGAATAGTTTTTCTGGCAATAGTCCAGATTTAGTCAAAATTCAATTTTAACAATAGAGAGATTTAGCACAAAAAATCACCGTTAACGTTGACGTCATTTTTTCGAAACGCACATGGGCCTAGTAACGCGCAAGGGATTCTGGGTAATGCCATATGGCATGCATTTTCTGACTGTAGGGTACCGATTTGAATTGAGTCCCAGACATATGCCTTACCCTTGCATAGTTCTAAAATGTACTGTACAGTTCTTGTACACCATTCTACTTGTCTATCAGTATGATGTAAGAAGTGACCTCTTATTCAACATTGTTTTTTCAAACAATAACTCTGTTAAAATACCAATCATAATTCGGTTTTCTTGAAAAAGTGTTGCTAATCATTAGATTGTGTATTTAAACGGGCATATAAATTGACCTAATTTGGTTCAATGAAATTAAAAAGGTACAAATTTATTACGCAGGTTTTGCTGGATAAAATTTCGATAAAAATTCTGTTGCAAAGGTTCGTTTCTTCAGTACAAACCATTATCAATGTCGGTTTTCTGTTAAATTCAATCAATGTTTTTTTATGTTGTAACAAAAGATATTTTGTGGAAGTAAAGTTTAGTGAAGCAAATTTATGGTGAGCTACACGCTTATACAAGAAATGCAAAAAAATCTTGTCTATTCCTGTTTTAAAAATTAGTTTATTTTTAAAGCTTTAAGAAATGGACTGAATTTCAAATAGAATTTTAAGATTCTCTCATGTTCATTAAAGTGTTTGGGAATGTGCAATTTGCAAAATTAGGTCTAAAAATGCAGCATAATTTAAACAAGTAGGAATTTCACCTAATTTCATACGAATTCATAATAATAAAAACAAATTCTAAAGCCATTGACACTTCTTCAGGAGGTTGACATCTAATTTAGGACTCATCTTCAGTGGTCCATGAAAAAACGAGCACTTACAACATGTAGTGTTCTCCTGCATTATTTCATTTACAACAGTATTATTAATTGCAAATGTTGCTGTAGAGCAAATTCCCATCAATATTCAGCTCACAACTTTCAGGCTGACCTGCTTTATTGTTGTCGAATTAGATAACATCGTATGTTAGTCACCTCCAGCAGTATTTTGAATATGTTTCGTAAGAATAATTGGAAGCATGATCATGCTTGTAGATTTAAATAACAAAAGTTTATTTCTCTTAAAAAATTATGCAACAAAGCATTAAATATCCACAAAACAGTCAAAACAGCTTATGAATTATTTTATTCGCAACTTTAGCTCGTGTTTAATTTACATAATTATTTATTTATACTATAAGAACAGTCTAAAATTACTAAACAGATAAGAAATAACATTTTTATTATGCTGCTGCCAGATAAGGATGAATTGTATTTACCCTCAAGTATGGGGGAAATACCCCGGGCACGGGATTTTTAGGGGCCCGGCCTCCGGAATATGTATGAAAAAAAATTTTAATGTTGAAAATGGCCTTTTGGAATTGTCATGAAAACTGAAAAACGCAATTTCTCTTTTCTCTGCGGTAAAATCGCAATTTTGTTTAGGTAAAAACGCAATTTTTCTATGGTAAAAACGCAATTTTTCTATGGTAAAAGCGCAATTTTTCTATGGTAAAAACGCAATTTTTCAATGGTAAAATCTCAATTTTTCTAAGGTAAAAACGCAACTTTTCTAAGGTAAAAACGCAAACTTTCTTTGGTAAAAACGCAAATTTTCTTTGGTAAAAGCGCAATTTTTCTAAGGTAAAAACGCAAATTTTCTTTGGTAAAAACGCAAATTTTCTAAGGTAAAAACGCAATTTTTCTATGGTAAAAACGCAATTTTTCTATGGTAAAAACGCAATTTTTCTATGGTAAACACGCAATTTTTCTATGGTAAAAACGCAATTTTGTTAAGGTAAAATCTCAATTTTGTTAAGGTAAAAATGCAAATTTTCTATGGTAAAAAACGCAATTTTGCTAAGGTAAAATCTCAATTTTGCTAAGGTAAAATCTCAATTTTGCTAAGGTAAAATATTAATTTTGCTAAGGTAAAATCTCAATTCTGTTAAGGTAAAATCTCAATTTTCTATGGTAAAATATTAATTTTGCTAAGGTAAAATCTCAATTCTGTTAAGGTAAAATCTCAATTTTCTATGGTAAAATCGCAAATTTTCAATGGTAAAAACGCAAATTTTCTTTGGCCCCGGCTCTCGACGCCCCTGTGCATGGATGCCAAGCAATCCTAATAAGCCTACTGTAAAAGGATTGTGATTTCGAGTATAGTTTTCTTTTTCTATTATGTTTTTGATTTTAACCATTCGAAACTGAGACAAACGAATTAGTGTCAGACGTGCTGCTCGTGACTACCTCACGCAGTTCACGAGGACCTCTCGCACCAGGATAGATCTTCGCAATTTCTAGCCTTTATAGAAAAACACCTTTTTTTCCGTAAGTTTTTCCAGACCCTTGTTATGTAGATTGAAAATCGAATTGATGGTGGAACAGCTCTTAATCGATTCACGGTCATGCGGACTTAAAAACTCTGATAATTGATCAGCAACCGCTCGCTGTCCCAACGGGAGTGGAGCATGCCGATAACCATACAAATTCTCTCACGTGGAAAATTCAGGTGTGCTACAACAACAAAAAAATAAGCCAAATAACAACAAGGAAACCACTGACATGCAACCCGTTATGCTTCTTAAATGAAATTGGCACTAAATCTGCATTCGGAGGTTCTTGCGCGAGTTAGCCGAGCGGCACATTTCTTCAAAAAAGCTGGCTTTTCATCCCAAACTTGTGTTAGTCCCTCTTTGTTGGTCTCTTGTTTAGTAAATACGCCTTCCAAACCCCTTTTCATACAAATTCCCTAACATAGAAGTATTTTTTTCTTCCAAATCAACCCATCGTTCTAGCTACACCGGCTTGTTCGTATCTTTTGAGCAATGTTGTCAGATATGATACGAAGGTGGTGAATCAATTGAAATTCTGCAAGATTTGATTTGCTAATTTGATTAAGAAATCTACTTTTTGTTGTTGTTGTTGTTACTTCCTTCACTGAAAACAAGTCTTGCTTGAATTAGTGGTGCTGCATTGTGTTTAGCGGATTTGCCGGTGCACTGGTTCATTGGATCTGCCATGTCAAAAATGTTACCATGCCAAAATGATACCATGTCAGAAATGATATTTGATTCTGGCAAGCTTTGATTGACGGCAATTCAGCATATCGTGTCTCAGGACACACGAATAACAGTTTGTAAGAGTACCGTTAGTTTGCCAAAAACTTCCTGGAGTGGACCAACAAAGCTTTTTCCTGGTATTGTGGCTGGCACGAGGACTAGACAACCTAGAATTATGCTAATTTCGACAGATTTGGGCCGCCCAAAACCTACACTCGCACGAATATTTTTCTGGCACCAAATACTATGATTGCTCGAACAATTGTCCACGCCGAATGCAGTTCGGCAAGGGGAAGGTCTACGTCCTCGTCTGGGGATGAGCATTGAACTCCCATTTGTGTTTTTTTTTTTTTTTTTTTTTTTTTTACCTCCAATTGGGAGCACACCGGCCTCTGGGTGTTATGGGGGTGCAAGAGCTGCTGCTTCTTCCTCCTGTTTTGTCAGATTTTTGAAAACCACCTTCAGGTGCACTTGCTGTAGTTCTGAATATTTATACGCAACGGTGCGGCTCATCGTCCGACCGCCAAATCTCGGTTGCCGGGCCGGGTAAACGAACTCGGCTTCTCCGTCGGATTTCTACAATTTGACCATGTTTGCCGCCGCCACCGCTTTTCAGATGGCCTACTTCTGGAAGGTGTCGTGCGCCACCGAACGCGGACGGGACGGACTGGCCCTGGACTACACCTTCTTAGCCGTGTACTTCGTGAAGAGTTGCCGCCGTTTCTTCAAGTTTCCATACTTCTACTACCTGAAGAGAACACGACAAGATTGCCTCTGATGAGCCTGATGAAGGTCTTGTGGCTGACTAATTAACAGCGATTTCCTCTTTGGTGCCACCGAGCTTTCTGAAAGATGCAGGACTTTCTGGGAGTTAAAATTCCTTGAAGGAATCATCACGTTTTAGTGGTGTACGTGATGAGGACTTTCTCAGTTTCATCAAGTTTTCCAACGTCTACTTCCTGAAGACTGCAAGACTACTGAAAGACATTGGCTGATCAGCGATTTTCTTTGGTGCCACCGAGCTTTCTGAAAGATGCAGGACTTTCTGGGAGTTCAGATTCCTTGAAGGAATCATCACGTTTTAGTGGTGTACTTGATGAGGACTTTCTCAGTTTTATCAAGTTTTCCAACGTCTACTTCCTGAAGACTGCAAGACTACTGAAAGACATTGGCTGATCAGCGATTTTCTTTGGTGCCACCGAGCTTTCTGAAAGATGAAGGACTTTCTGGGAGTTCAGATTCCTTGAAGGAATCATCACGTTTTTAGTGGTACTTGCTTCGTGTACTGAGGACTTTCTCAGTTATATCAAGTTTTCCAACGTCAGCTTCCTGAAAAGGACACTGCAAGACTACTGAAAGACATTGGCTCAAGGACTTAGTGATTTTCTTTGGTGCCACCGAGCTTTCCTGAACGATATAGGACTGTTGTGGGAGTTCAGAGCCCTTGAAGGAATTATCACGTTTTAGTGGTCTTTGCTTCATGTACTTGATTAAGAACTTTCTCAGTTTCGTCAAGTTTTCCAAAGTCTACTTCATGAAGAGGACTCTGCAAGACTGCTTGTGATATTGCTGGTGTAGGACTTCCTGTACTTCTTGAGTGTTAGGTCTACTTCCTGAAGAGAATATAATACAGGACTACATTTGATGTAGTCCATTTCTTTGTGAGGAACTCAAATTTAACTACGTCTACTAACTGAAGAGGACCCTCCAAACCACCTGTGATCTTGAATTTAATGACAACTTTGGTTGAATCTTGAAGTCTTTGGTGACAGAAGTTGGTGCGATGATAGATAGTCTGATATTCTTGCCTCCTTGCTCTTTCTGGACAACAGACAACGGATTTTTATTGAAAATCTTCCAAATTTCAGCACTGAAAAATTTCGGCAATTATCATCCGTAATCTTCGGTGACTAAGATTGATGCAGAGCACAATCTTTGTGTTTCCTCGCGTTTTACCATTTCCCTCTTCCGCACATTTTGAGCATGCTAATTCCTAGTGTCACTGTGCTCAATAATCAGCAGCACGGCTCGGTGAGTTTTTTCAATCGAGCGCAGGAATTTGGAGAAAATTAGGTCGGTGCTTTTTGAATAGAATCGAACTTCTATCGACGTTTGGCAGTTTGGAATTTCTTGGAACCAGATGGTGACATTAAACAATTCGCTTCCTGATTTCTACCTATATGTATGTGGTATGGAGAATGTTCCAAGTGCTCTAAATGACCAGAATGCCTAGCATTCCAAGGATGCCGTCGCCAAGCAGTGCCATTCGGAATTCTTATGGCCTGCCGGGACAAAACCAGTTTTCATCCAGACTTTCTGAACATTCGGACGCCATGCCTGTGATCCTGTGCGGCATTGCTGAAGAGGATGAAGAGGAGGAAGACAGCGGGAACGGAGCCCTTCGGGGTAACATTATCGATAGCCTGGACAGGCCTGCAAGCAGCAAGGGCAAACACAGGCTGGCACAAGGCTCAAAGTGCCATCGGTGTAAAGGAGACAAGGAGGATTTTCATCCTGATGGACACTTGGATTTGGCCATCTTGCGAATGTCCAAACACAGGATGGACATATCTATACAGTGCGTGAGAGCTGAGGCCAATGAGGACCAGGAAGATGTTGTGGAAATATTTCCCCACCAGGAAACGCCTTCGAAAACCATTGAACAGGGTTTGTTGGGTGTTTCTTGTTTGGTGTATGGTATTATATAGTATGTGTACTTTCTTCAAGAATGTGTGTGGAATGTGCACTTCCTTCTTGCAGCACCCACAAAATGCAAGGTAGGGTCTGGGGAAAAAATAGTTTGCTTTTTGCTCACTGGAAGGTCAGTTCTTGGGGAGGAAATTGTGGTTGGGGGTCAGCAAAAGAAGCTGTTTCTTAAAAAAAAAGTTGAAAGTTATGTTAAGGAAAGTTGCTTCGGCTGGGGAACATATAAAACAGTTTCGCGACACATAGAGGAAGTTTTGCCATCAGATGGTGAAACTGAAAATGTGTTTTTATACAGTTCACCAGTAGTTTTTTTTCTAGTTGTTTCTGTAACGTTTTTTTTTAGTTTTTTTTTTACAACTTTTAATTAAATTCCATACTTAATTAAATTAAGTATACAATAATTTTTTTTAAAAACAAAATATCGATTTGATGATCAGGTGTTAATTGGATGATGAAGTGATTTCTAAAGTTGGGATTTATAATTAGTTTCTGTTTTCTAAACAAGTGTTTCATAAATGTTTGAGCACCAAAAAAAACAGCGAAAATATAATTAAAATCATTTTGAACCACAAAAAGATCAAATTCAGTGAAAATAAATACATAAAATAAAAACTAAAGTGAATTAGGTTGATTAACACTTTGATTTTTTTTAAATTTGTACGAATTGATGTCAAAATGCTGATGTTTTTAACCAATTTTGAGAAAATCAAGCGTGAAGCATTCTCAGAAAATCTTTGAAAAAAACTATATAAGAGTGACTTTCATAAAAAAAATGGCGTTGGAATAAACAACATCATATTCGAATTAAACTATTCTACTGTACATTTTGCAGTGGTCTGAAAAATCTTAATGTATATTTTATCCTAATGATGTTTCGGATTCTAAAGCCCCTCTTCAGGTAGAAACATTAATTATCCATGAAGGCAACAACAACAACAACAACACTTTAATGTGTTGTCAATTTTTTTTTATATGGCAGCAGACTATGACATAATTTAATGTACAGAAGAAGGAAAATAGTTAGTAATATTTTGACCTTCTGTGTTGTTGTTGTTGTTGTTGTTGTTGTCTTCATGGATAATCAGTGTTTCTACTTGAATAAGGACTTAGAGTCCATAACGTTGTCAAAATAAGTTACATCAAAGGTTTCCTGCCACTTGTTTAATTGTTGTCCTTTTGGAATCACTTATCAGAACTAGAGCTTATTAGGATGTTATTAAAGGATTGTTAAAGTAAACACCTGCAGTTTGATAATTAAGAAGACACATTTAAATCTGAGAGAAGAATTAGAGCATATATCTGGGAGAATCCATTTTTGAGAGGATCGACTTTTCGTAAACCAGATGCTCCATGTCATGGCGAATTTCATATACAAGAGGCGGTCAAAATATATTGCATATTCGTTTATTATTCGAAAACCAGGTGTCGTACAAAAAAACTGAAATAGTCATTTTAAAGAGCAGGTAATTTGTCATTTTTCAATGTAGGACCAGAGTTTGTTGACACATTCATCCAAACATTTCATGAGATTGTTTATACCCCTCTCGTAAAATGTGTTATGCTGACAATACAGATATTGGTTGCCACAAATCGACGTTTCGCCAAAGTTTCGAATCCTTTCTTAAACTTTTAACACCACCTCAGTACTGTACTTGTAAAACACATTTATCCCCATAAAATCCTAACATTTCACTATAAATTTCACTCGGTTTCATGCCTTTCAAGTGAGGCGCCATTTTGTTTTTGATAGTTTGTTCGAAATTCTACATGATTTGTAGCGCCATGTAGTGACCTAAACCCAAATTTCCTGCTCTTTAAAATGGCTGTTTTAGTTTTGTTGTACGACATCTGGTTTTCGAATAATAAACAAATATGCAAGACTTTTTGACCGCCCCTCGTACCATTTTTGTTTCTTCAAATTGTTTCTGCAACAAAAAGCTAGTACCCAACAATTTCAAAAAGAAGTTTGTAGCATCTTAAAGGCAGCTCTCAGATGCGTTTAATAACATCTTTCAGGAACGAATTTATTTGAGTTATTATAAAAATATGACTGTATTTTCTCAAATTAATCCCTCCAGATAAGGTGAAATACTGTCATTTCTAATCTTAAAGGCAGCTGTTCATCCATAACTTGTTTTTTGGGTGGTAGCACAGTTCCTTGAGGGTCTACTTCTACCACCATTATGTCTTGTATACTCTTTGTTATTTTTTGTTTTGTTTTTTTTACCAATGGGGAAAAAACAACTTTTGGGTGGGGACAACAACCCGTATTCATCACGAATACAGTAAAGCTTTATTCCAGAGGTATTTGTATTGGTAACAGGTCGCAGGTGTAATTACTAGATAAAAAGCTATCTAAAGTGTTGATGAATAAACGTCGTTCGTTTACTCATTCCGTGACCTGTGTTTTATATAATGGTGTGATATTACCTGTTGCAGGTATTTTGTATTCATGGCACGCACATAACTTAATAAAAGAAGTTTCTAGAAAGGTTAATTTTAAAACAAAGTTACCCATCTTTTGTTGATGGCCTTTTAAGGAAATGAATGGCTCGTCCATCCCTAATCTCTCGTTTAACCTGCATGTTTATGAACAATTTTTCATTTTTCTCACAAAAATTGGGTTATCCTATAGGAATTCTGGCATGGAAGCGGTTGACGGACCTATTTTTTGAATTTAATTACTATGGAATTTAGTTCTTTGCCCTAAAATATGCCAAATAATGCTTGTTTTTGTAAACTTCTACCGGTATAATTTTTTTAAAATTTCTTAGAAGGGATAATCTAGCTGCCATATAGGGCTTGTTAAAAAATGTAATATCAACTACAGGAATGGTGAAATATTTTCAAAATCTAGCCCATATAAGGCCGTATTTGTAATCACATTTTGGGAGGAAGGAGGGGTGATATGGTCCAGAATCTTGGGGTGGACTATTTTGGGCAAAAAAAAAAAATTATCTTGAGAAACACACTTTTACTTTATGAAAAGTGCATTAGTGTTACCTAAGAAAAATTGCACTTTTAACTCAGGAAAGTTTCATTTCTAAGACGTTTCATTTAATGCAAAAATAAAATGGGCGGTCAAAAAGTCTTGCATATTCGTTTATTATTTGAAAATCGGATGTCGTACAAAAAAAAACTAAAATAGCCATTTTAAAGAGCAGAAAATTTGGGTTTAGATCACTACGTGGCGCCACAATTCATGTAGAATTTCGAACAAACTATCAAAAAGAAAATGGCGCATCTGCACAGCCAACTTAACACATTTCAATCTCATCAAACGTTGGGATAAATATGTCAACAAACTCGGGTTCTACATTGAAAAATAGCAAATTTCCTGCTCATTAAAATGGCTATTTCAGTTTTTTTGTATGGCATTTGGTTTTCGAATAATAAACGAATATGCAGCACTTTTTGACCGCCCCTCGTATTAAATACGAAGTTGAAGTTCAACTTGTGAAAGGTTTTGGAAAATATCAGTAAAGAGTAACATAGACGACGTTTTTAAGAGATTATGTTAAAAATGATATAGGTTGGTTTTTTCCAATTATAAAGGGAGAAAATAAATCTAGTTATTTAGGGACACTTTTAAAAAAAATGTTGTAAAATTTCCCTTATACCCCTTTAATTCAATTCAATTCAACTCAGTGCCCTATAATCAGAAAATAAATGCCATATGGGAACAAGATGTGAATTACAAGAAAGATTAAAATGTTTGACTAAACTCATAGGGGTTTTCATGGCTGGACCTCAATGTGTCCCAATTAAGAGAGTGGAGCATTTCTGCAACACTTGCGGAATGTTGGTAATCTCCCTTAAGGGGGATTACAACCCTGTCCCTTTCAATGGGTGAAATTTGCAAACACACTCACAGCCAAAGAAAAACAGATTAAATAAAAATTAAAATAGTTTAAAATAGCTTTATAAATCAGCAAGGGCATTCGATTGTCGTTTTTCACTTTGAAATAGTAGATTTTTTAAAATTAAATTATTATTTGAATTTTTGCACTCACAACTTGCCTATCTCATGCTGCCACCTGCTGGCAGCATGTGCAAATTAACGGACATTTTTCAAACTTTAATATTTTTTTAAAAAAATCTACCATTTCAAAGTGGAAAACGACAATCGAATGCCCTTGCTGATTTATCAAGTTATTTTAAACAATTTTTATTTATATTTAATCTTTTTTTATTTGGCTGTGAGTGTGTTTGCAGATTTCACCCATTGAAAGGGATGGGGTTGTAATCACCCTTAACAAATCTGGCAGCCCTACGCTGGACCATCTCTATAGCCTGAAGAACTATTTTGAATATGAACCCTTGTGTATAACATTTTGTTGCAGTAAAATAATTATCTTTATATTAAAGAATGTTTTCTTTGATTTTTAGGTTGGTTGTATGGAGAAGTTGGCGGTAGGACCGGAATATTTCCGTGCGAATACGTCGTGCCCTTAAGCCGCAATGAATTGTCCGAAATGACGAAACAGGTAAAAAAAATGCTCTTTTTATTATTATTACTAAAGACAAAAACTTAACGACATTGACGATTATAGCTCAACACCACGTTTCCTCCTAAAATGCAGTTTGATATCCCCCTAAACCTAGTTTCTATTTCTTGACCGGTGCTAAAAACTAGAAATATTGACTTCGGCGTTCCAGATTTGTACGTAGATAGGCGTTTCATTCTCTTTTATCAACTACACGTGCTCTGGTTGAAGATGTCAGATTCTGATTAACTCAGATAGGTATATTTTTATGGCGTCTGGCTGCTAACAACTCGTTTTTGACATATCCGGAGCGACAGAGGAATAAATATGTCTTTAGGTCAGGTAAAAACGCTAGGAATTTTACCAGCGCACTTCTCTGTCACGCCATTTGTCAGCTGCAGAAATGCGCAGTGGGTCATTCGAGGGCGTTTATTCCTCTTTTTGAAAGTCGTTTCACGCCTTGCCGAACGTGAATTTTTGTTAATTTTTGGGATTATTCTCACCTGGTTTTACCATAACTGATAGTTAAATCATCGTCCCTGCAATCAGGTGGTCACAGCCCATTTTTTTTTCTTTTCAGTACTTTGGAAAGAATTTTAATTTTGAAAAGCCTATAAAAAACTGCCGTTACGGAGTTGCGAGCAAAAATTACTCGCTCTTTTGAGTTTTCTCTGAATTTTGAAACACGCAATTTCGTATTTCGGTGAGAAATAAGTTAACACAATGAGATCATACAGCTGCCGTAAACCTTGTTATCAAATTGTTGTCTACAATCCAGTGCAACAAACAGTTTTCTATGATTTATGTCTTGATTCAAAAGTTTCACGCATTTGGTGGTTTGTGCAATTGGCTTCCTAAACTTCGAAATGGAATTTCAGTTTTTATACATTTAAGTTTGTGAGTTGGTGCCTACATGTGCCAGAAATTCAGTCAATCGGAAATGAAGATTTTTTGGCCGTTTTAAATGTTTTCTGTGTGTACAAATTAATTGCAAAATATTTTTTTTGCATCCACTGTTTTGAAAATGACCAATATAAACTTGATTTATGTTGGTGAGATGAAAATATTGTGAAGAAATCAAAATTACAGAGTGTATTGAACTAAAATTTTCGGATCTTTTCTACAATTTTACCAACACGACATTTTATCGATTTCCTAACCTAACCTAGGTCAGGTTAGGTTAGGAAATCAATAAAATGTCATGGTGGTAAAATTGTAGAAAACATTCAAATTTTCATTAAATTTCAAGTTGTTGTAACTGGGACCATTCAAAAAGGACATCCCCGAAATTCCTCCCCCTACCCCCTCACCACATGGTTTCCATTTTAGCCCAGACGACTCCCTCTCCCCCCTCTTGTGGACGTCCTTTTTGAATGGCCCTTTGATGAGAACTAAGTCACCACTGTATATTGAGAGCTAGTTGACTATATAAATACAAATAACTTGAATCTGCATAGATTTTGAGAAACAATTGAATATATATAGAATCTGAAAAGTGGGAACAAGGTCAGAGGTTATAAAATTAATGTTAGATTGCATAGGTCGAAGAAAAATTGTAAGCATGCCCTTTCAAAGAGTTACGAACTGCTTTGAACTCGGGGATCGAACTCGAGCACATAAATGTCTTCTTTTCGTAAATTTTGAATTCGCCGACTTTATAGGAGGGGCGATACGACCGATTAGCGGCCTCTGCCCAGTCCGGGGGTCATTTTACGAAGCATCATGCAGGGACAACCGCCTCGACCTCCACCATGGAAACCCGCATCCACGAAGCCCGGATTCAGAGCGCGACTACGACGACCACGACAACGTCCCGAATTCTGAGCAATGAAAACCGCGAAATCCATGGTAGTCGCGAGGCCCTTAATACCTCCGCTCATTGGACGGAGAGCAGAGTTGTAAGTCTGAAACGGATAAATTCGAGCATGGACACAACTAATCCTAGTCGAATATTCGGAGGTTTTTGTTTATTACATCCTATGGCGGTGATGGACCTCCTCTGATAACATTGAATATCATTTTGGGTGCACGGAAATGGAATGTTTTTGCATGACGTTTTTTATCCACAGAAATGGAATGTTTTTGCATGACGTTCTTTATCCACGGAAATGGAATGTTTTTGCATTTGCACTTTAGGTTTTTCGCATGTCTTTGGATGGTGCTGGATCTAAAATGTACATTTATGCTGGAAAATTCTGTAATGCATATCTAAACTTTTTTTTTTGTATAATCTAGGATTATCCGGATGATAAAAGCGACATCAGTCAAATGACTACTTCTGTTAATGATGGCAGGCACTCGCTGTTGCAGTTTGCTTTGGCACATTTTAGGCAGTCTTTGGATAAGTAAGTTCTTAAGTTAGTTTATGAATTGAAATTCTGCACTGTCGAAGATTCCAAACTTTTAAATAAAGCCAAACTAGGTTGCGAGTCATAAAAAAGTAGAACCCAATTAAAAAAAATCAAAACTTCGTGAAAAATGCTTCGATTTAAATGAAATTTGACACTTACATAGAACAGTGGTGTATAAACTAAAATGAATTATAAATGTGCTCAAAATGTTCTCTGGTCGCCTTTACACGAGTCCGGAGTCTAACGCGCCATTCTTTGATTGAACAATCGATTATATTTCAAGTCTTCGATTTGGGTTCTACGTTTTTATGACTCAGTGTACTATATAGGCCATATTCCAGGATTAAGTTTGCCAAAGTGATGCTTTTTCTCGTTATTATTTTCTTACTCTGAGAGACTAAAGTCTGATTATTTGTTATAAAGAAATGTTCTCCAAACAACAGTTTAATTTGGCATGATAACAGAAATATGTTTAAGCAAACATTCATGCAAGAAAATGATTCTTTATAATAATTTTAATTGTGTTGTTGTTTATGTTAAAATAGTTATGAGATGTTGCGAACAGCCGATGGTTCCATTAGAGGATCATTAAAAATGATTGAAAGTCTAAAAGCGAAGAAAAAAGGCAAAAAAAGCAAAGGTATTTACACTTTTCCTTTTCTAAATGCAATTTCTGTATATTTTGCAAATGCTTTGAAGTGTTTTTACGTACATTTATTCCAGATTCTGATTGGACTTGGAAAGAACAGGTTGAAATGGTGAAATACACTAAGGTAAATTTGAATTTCTCTATGTTTTTCTGTTATTATGTGTGAACATTACGAAATAATGCAATTGTTGACTTTTCCAATAATAACAGTATAAAAGATTTTATTTATAAGAATTCTTTTGTTTATTTCAGTCTCCAATCCAAGCATCTTTGCTAAAACTGGAAACTCCAGAATTGAACAAATTAGCCCTGGAATGTTTCATTGGTATGCTTGATATTTAAATCTACATCCGCACATATTCACTTGTAATTATGTCACTGTGCTCGTGGTTAATTATTTAATTAAATGCTTATCTAGGAATCATGAGATTCATGGGGGATTATCCAATGGCAACAGACCAGAGTGACGTGGATTGTGTTTACACTGTCTTAATTGTAAGAAAATATTGAAGATCTGAATGAATTTAATGGGAATATCAATGCTTGAAATTCAGTTCTATCATCATTATCAATTTTACAGAATTGTCACAAGCATCCACCGTTAAGAGACGAGGTTTATTGCCAAATCATGAAACAGACAACAAATAACAAAAGCACAAAAGCTGATAGCTGCCAAAGAGGATGGCGGCTGTTTTCGATCATTGCAGCATATTTCCAAAGTTCGGAATTGCTGAAGCCGTATTTATTTAAATATCTGGAAACTGCGGCATACGACAAGCGAAGAGCGTATCACGGTGAGACCTCTTTTCTCTATAATTTCTAAGACTTTTTTCTACTTAATGAGTTAGTGGTTATATAACAGTGCCGATCTAACATTTGCGCCCTTCCCCCATCCTCTACTACCCAGATTGGCGCCCTTCACCCTCCCAATCCTCCACTACCCATATTTGGGCACCTTCTCTTCACAATCTTTCACTACTCAAATTTGAGTCCACCCCTTCCCCTCCTCCAGTACCCAAATGTGTGCCCTTCCCCTCCCTATCCTCCACTACCCATATTTGCGCCCTTCTGTTCCCCATCCTCTACTACCCAAGTTTACGCCCCTCCCCCATCCTTCACTACCCAAATTTGCGCTTTCCCCTCTCCATCCTCCAACACCCTAATTTGCACCCTTCCCCCATCCTCTACTACCCAAGTGTGCGCCCCTCCCCATCTTCTACAACTCAAATTTGCGCCCTCCCCTCTCCCCATCCTCCAATACCCAAATTTGCGCCCTCCTCTTTCCCATCCTTCACTACCAAAATTTCAACCCTCCTCTCCCCATCCTCCAATACCCAAATTTGCGCCATTCCGCCATCCTCTAATACCCATATTTACGCGCTCCCCTCCCCATGCAATACCCAAATTTGCGCCCCTTCCCATCCTTCACTACCCATATTTGCGCCCTTCTCTTCCCCATCCTTTACTACCCAAATTTCCGCCCTTCTCTTCCCCATCCTTCACTACCAAAATTTACGCTCTTCCCCATCCTCTACTACCCAAATTTGAGCCCTCCCTTCTCCACATCCTTCACTACCCAAATTTACGCCCTTCCCCCATCCTGTACTACCCAAATTTGAGCCCTCCCTTCTCCACATCCTTCGTTACCCATATCTGCGCCCTTCTCTTCCCCATCCTCTACTATCCATATTTGCGCCCTCCCCTTCCCCGTACTCCAATACCCAAATTTGCGCCTTTCTCCTCCCCATCCTCCACTACCCATATTTACGCTCTTCTCTTCCCCATCCTTCACTGCCCATATTTACTCCCTTCCCCTGCCCATCCTTCACTGCCCAAATTTACGTACGCACTCCACCCTCCAATACCCAAATTTGCGTCCTTCCCCTATCCTCTACTACCCAAATTTGCTCCCTCCCCTCCCCATCCTCCAATACCCAAGTTTGTGCGATTCCCCCATTCTCTACTACCCAAATTTGCGCTCTCCCCTCCCCTCCCCCATCCTCTAATACCCAAATTTGCGCTCTTCCCCTCCCCATCCTCCACTGGCATCTGGAAAACAATCTGGAAACAATAACAAGTTTAATATATAATCTAAAAAATCCATTTTAATACGTTGGGCTTCCCTTTGGCGCCCCCCTGCTCCCCCCACCATCCCTCGCTACGCCACTGGGTTATAATATCGACAATATCGTAATTACTCCCATAGGTACTGCTTTGGTTTGTCTGCAAAATTTGAGGAAAACCTTCAAGTACGGTGGCCGTAAGAATGTGCCCAGCATCGAAGAGATAGCTGCCATATCGGTAAGAATCTTTTTTAAAATATAACCTATACAAAATAACAAGATGTTAAAATGTGTAAAAATTTATATAAACATTTCCACCATGCAGGCTGGTAGAAATTCCAAGCGACAAATCTATCGCCTTCCGGGTGGAACGGAAAGAGTCATTAACACGAAATCCACCAGTGTGGTCCAGGACATCATCGAAGAGATTTGTTCCATCTTGAACGTTCGAAACCAGCATGAGATGGAGGAGTTTTCGCTGTACTGCATCGTGGAAGGAGATACGTTCACCATGCCATTAGCCCGAGAAGAGTACATCTTAGACGTCACCACGGAACTGCAGAGAAACCAACAAGTGTTCTACCTCATTTTCTGCCGTTCGGTGTGGTATTATTCACTGCGATTGGATAACCAGCTTTACATCGAAGTGGTATTCAACCAAATCGCTCCAGACTACCTGGAAGGCCTCTTGCTCGTCATGCCCGGTGGCCAACTGAACCAAGAAGCTATTGTGAGTTTTCTGAGCGAAACATTTCCCCCTTCCCTGGTGAAAAAAACATTAGAGATTTCCATTGTTATTTGGAACGTTGTTTTCTATTGGTTTTATTGGTTTCAATTGTTTTCTATGGTTTTATATTGTTCAGTCTATACAGCCAAACTATAGAAGTGAATAGAACCCAATAGAAGTCAATACAGGAACCATAGAAAACAATTAAAACCAATAAAGTGTCCAAATAACAATAGAAACTAATAGAAATCTCTATTGGTTTCTATTGTTTTTTTCACCAGGGATAGCCAGTGGCGGATTTAAGGAAAAAGGCCAAGGTGGTAAACATTTCAAGAGGCCCATTTCAAAGTACTCACTACTCAAACAGACCTCACAATTTCGCAGTCTAATCAGTACGTTAATTGGGGTCATTCTAAATGTGCTGACCCAGTTTTTAAAATGACCCTTCTAATTGGTGGGACCTACTGCAATGGGGCTTTTAGAAGTGCTTTTGAAAAAAGACGGTTTTAACTAAAAGTTGATCTTGCAGTCTATTGGCAGGTCTGTGCCCCTTTCAAATTCAACACTCAACTTGTGAACCTTCTCAGAGCTGCTTGAATCTACTGCGCATGTGCACCATATGTGGGCCAAATGCAGATGGTCCATCTGCCCAAGTGATAGTTCATTTGAGTACTCCTAATGTTTTAACTTTTGGTTGTATTCTCTTACCATCTGAATTTCTGTCCCTTCTTCACAGGTCCTTGTGACTTGTAGGGCCCTGGGGTCATCTGTCATGAACTCATGGAGTGAAATGAACCACACTAACATGATTTAAAATCATTTCACCCTGAAAAATTAAGGTGAATCACCAACCTATATATCACCTTCAATGGGTGAAATTTTAAAACACAATTCCAGCCAAACAAAAAGAGATTAAATAAAAATAAAAATTGTT
>JAQGAE010001779.1:0-20862 GCA_034696685.1 Julus scandinavius
CTTTTACCCACATGTTAACGTGTCTGAGAAACGTTTCGTCAACCATTTGTCTATGGTGAACATTACGTGTCGTTTACGTTTTGTAAACCCATGTGTGCTACCTGGGTTGCAATGGTTCAGTTAGGGCACGGAGCATTTAGCTTTCATGCATTGGTTAAGGGGACTCAAAGAAGTCACCACCAGGAAAACATCGCCAGTGACATCACCAAATGATATCACCGGTGATGTCACCAGAAGACATTGCCAATGCCTATGGAATTTAATCTTAAGCCGCGTCTCCACTGCGTTGAACATTGGACAAAATTGTTCTTGAACTTGGTATCTGGAAACCAATCGCAAGAAACATGTGTGCCTACCATCATGTGTGCGCACACTTATGACATATTTTTTCGTCCAAAAACGATGTTTTTATAACATTTTTCAGATTGCTCGTGAGGCGGTCCGGATCAAAGGGAAAAATGTTGCAATTTACTGGGCATGCTCAGCCAAGCCACGTGATCAGCCATTGTTGCAAAAACGTTGTAAAAATGAAGTTCAAGCTAAGATTGCCACGTGAATCGGTAATCTTTTTTGAATGATATATTATATTGAATGAATATTAAATAAATGAAAATGAATGAATATTGAATGAACGAAAACGACGATCACAAGTGTTTTTAAACAACAGAAGCATACACGCATTGGTAGAAGCGCCATACTGGACGCGTTTGTTGAAGGATTTTTTGAACATTTTGATGGAGACAGGTCAGTATTCTTCAACATGTTGAGGAATACAATGTTTCAGGTTTCTCTTGAATGTATGTATGTATGCAGTTTACAAGTTTTATGTTCAATGTTTAAAGTTTAGTGCAGTGGAGACGGGGCTTTAGAAATAAAGTTTCAACAAAGAAAGAAAAAACCAGATTTTTCATAAATTACTCAATTATGAGTGTTGACAAGAATGAATAACTAATTTAGCATATAATTATGCAATTATGTTGACTATATTACGCACCGGCCTAGAAAAAAATTCCTAAACCAGGAAGTCGGTTCTGGGCCAAGGATTGCCCCCAAAAAGTGTCAGAGGCGCCCTTCGTTCCCAAGAACAAAAATTCCGTTGTACAAAGTGATCCTAAAGTCATCAGGGCACGAAAAGAACTCCATGAACCTCCAGGTCATCAGAAAAAGATCTAACGGGAATGGATCCAATAACTAGAAAGGAAGTAAAGGACACCTGACTCCCCCTATGCATCAGGGACTTGCATACAACAGGGGACCTAAAAAATGTGAGAAACTCTTTATAAATACAAGGAATTCATTAAAAAAGCAAGCCTGGTTCTGAGAACTCCACGGGTATGATTATAATTCGACCTTGGGCTTGGACTAGCATGGGGGAAAGCTAGGTCATAGAGGCCCTAAACATTTTTGTAGATATATCCCCATATACTGCATATGAACAATTTTGGTTAAGGAAAGCTGTAATCAACTGTGGAAAATCACAGAAACAACTGTCAGGTTCACTGTCCTGGTATCCAGATTGACAGATGGGCAGTCTTACCACCAAGCCAAACATCGTGGTGAAAAGAAAAGTTTATAAAAGTCATTCCATTGCCGTGTAGCAAAATTCAGTCACTTAAGTCAATTCACAGACAACAGCCATAGAACTTCCCTTACACACTGCTGCTGATGCTGAACTTGCCTGCTAATACCAAAAACATAATACTTATGCTAAATAGTATAAATATAGGTTAGCCAAATGAACATCCCACAAATTTGCTCTTTCTTGTAACAAGCAATATTGAGCTTGATATTGATTCCATTTTTCAATTAATACAACTTAAAAAAACCACATTAAAAGAATTTTGTTTTCTGTTACAATATTTTAGATTCTAAAATTTATTGAGATTGGTTTTGATGTCATTTATTGTTGTTTCTGATTATTTGCTTAATTTTTAAGTTTAAGTTTTCCATTCAAATTTTTATTAATTTTTTTAGAAAAACTCCATTTTTTCAGCTGAATCCTCTATGTGTGGCCCAACAACAATTTAATGTTTTATAGTATCTAGAGGCTCTAGAATGTGGTGGCATATTGACACAATTTGAATGTCTATAAGGAGGAGAACGCCTTTAAAGCTTTTTACTGTTGCATGTTTATGGTAAAAAAAGACTGCCGCCGAAGGAGGCACTGGCAGAAGTCATCCGTAAGGCTCAGAAAAGATTCAGCTCCCTCAAAAAAAATCACTTGAGTCCGAAATATGAGACAAGGGCAAAAGGAAAACGGACTAAAAAAACAAAATGTAGCGGAGTCACCCGATCTTGATTGGGGCATGCTCCACGCCGAGCATGCAAGGAATACCATTGCGTGAGTGGCAATTAGATCAACAGACATGCTCCTATAAAGAAACTTTTCCTAACAGCATGTCAATAGCTTTTCCAATATAATCAAGAAGTGAAGCTACAGCACATGGTAACAATGCTTAGTTAATTAATAAAACCTAAGCAATTGAAGTGGATTTCTTCTGCTAAGTTGTGGTAAAACATGACAGAGGGGTCATCCTGTGCACACCCGTATGCATTGTTGATCACATGACAGATTTGAATTTTTAAAATATTGCATTATTCCCACTGTCGACTTATGAATCTTGATTAATTCCATCATTGGGTTATCTAAGCAATAAAAATGTAGACAGAAATCCAACTTTGTGCCATTCGCTTCAATCGAAATACGGAATTGGCATTTTTTTTTACCTTGAAATATGCAGGTTTGTTCTGAATATATTTAATATATCCTATATTTAGCGTATAAATATTTTTGTTCGAATAGCAGATCTAGTGATGAATTCGTTACAATGTTCTTTAGAAAGCATTCAAGCAGTAGTTTCCTTACCTCGGAATGAATGGTATGGAGCCGAATTTCATCAAACACATGACGCAATATGTGGATGTTACGAACAAGTTGAAATGATGATCGATGGCTCACTGCATGAAGACAACTCGCCGCATTATCGGTATGAGCAAACATCCGTAATGCAGTTGGAGTGATTTGGGTCGAAAGCAGTCCGTCGCCATGCGCGTTCCACACATATTCGTGAATAATATCCAGAGGTGCAAGTTCAACTGCTCACTGCTCGACAGAAGTGCACTTCAGCGTGGTGAGAAATACCTAAGGGGAGCATGTGCAAAGACGATCAGAGTGAGTCTCAGATGAGTTACGATCAACAAGAAAACTACTATGTGAGGAGCCCAAAACAATGCCATTGGTTCACACAATAACCAATGAAATGTACTTCCATGCTACTTACATGAGTACTTCAATTTAATTCAACTCAATACACTACAGTCTGCATACGAATGCCGTATGGTAAGGGAGCCATACCATTTTAACTTGATTCTTCAAAAACTTGTTGAAAACAATTTTTTTAAGCAAACAGATTATAAATAATATCAAAATAGCACTAATGATATTTCCTTGGTATAAAAAGTGCTATTTATTAAATTATTATAATAATGGTTTTAAACGAAAGTACCTTTTTTATATCAGTAAGTATTTCTGGAAACATTTAAAAATTGTTGGGATGGCAAAGGAATTGCTTTTGGAAAACAATGCAGACATCGTGAAATAATTCAGTGCATCAAAAAATTTTACGAACAATTAGGTTAGCACCATTTATGTGTGTGATGAGACGCTTGTGTGCACTGTCATATAGCCTTAGATAGGTTTTTTTTTAAAAACACCTTGAATAAAAGAGATTTTACCTTAAAAGAATCCATGAATTCCTTTTCAAGTTTTAGTCTCTGTTTCTCGACCAGCAACCTCCTCTTCTCGATTTTCCGGATGTCTTGGATGGCCTTGAGAAGGGCCTCTTGCCCTGTCACTAGGTGGTTGGCGTTGGTGGAAATGCTGTCAGATTCTGTACTAGTGTTGCTTCCCTGCGATGAGTCATATATAGCGGACGCCATGACGAAGCCCATAGGCATGCTGTCAGATTCGTGTGCCGTTGTCGGCTTTTCATCCATATATTCCTCAGGAGAATCTGCAAAATTTCAAAAGCTTTACTTTGGGTCATATTTAATTTAAGGTTGTTATTGCATTGCACTGATCCTGTTTTACCTGTGATGCCGTCGTTTTCAATCAAAGCCAGAACCCGCTGCTCTACAGGTCCTAATGGGGGCGGCTTCTTTCCTTTAACTTTTCCATCGTTGTTGACAAACCGCTGGAACTGAATGTCTTAAACAAAAACATTCATTGAATTGCAAATTAACTATTCACAAAGCGTGCATAGCGAGCGATGGGCAATCTTGGAAATGGTGCTCCGAAAATTGAGGAGCCCATACTCACTTTTTCGTTTAGCCGCACATGTGAGGTCAACCCACTTCCTCCTTATCTCGGACACCTGACGCACCACATGGCTAACTAAGTTAACCTCGTCCGTAATCTCGTCCCATGCCTTCTTCTTCATGTCGGCAGAGCCCACCAACCCGTGAGTACCCTTAATGATGGCAAAGCGCGATTTGACCCCAATGATGAGCGCATTGATTTCGGGGTAGCTAAAGTTTTTCCTTCTCTTGGGGCAAGCTTCATCCACCCTAGTGAACATGCTCACGAAGTCCTTACTCTCCTTCTTATCTTCGAAAGAAAACGTACAATTTCAAAACGAACTCATAAAAACTACCAGAAATTTGTAAATACGAAAGAAACAACTTGGAATAGGCAGATGTACCTAACTAATCTTCAATGCACATAAAACGGATTTTTCGTATCATAAATTGAAAAATATTTTCATAGTGCATAAAACGCATATTCGATTTCTGAGAATTTTTTTTCCAGATTTCAACAACCGTTTTATGGAATTTGTACACAGAAAATATATGACAAGTTTAAATGCAATCAATACATAGCTCTAGTATTTTAAAACTTTTGTGGGTTGTAACAGCGATATCAGATTACATTATAGATCCAACAAAAGCCAGGCAGCGGTGGAATATCATTAGAATAACAAAGGCATTCCAGGGACATATGCAAATCCGGGTAGCACACCATTATTCTACGGTACGGATCAACTATATCTAAAACATGATCTGGAGATCCCTGATCATTTCTCTAAACAGAAGACAGCAGTGACACCATTCACAAACAAGCAAAAACTGTTGTCATCTCTGAGCACAACAAGCTGACAGCCTATAGCCTACTAATCTATGCATTCACTGTCCAGGAAATTGCCTCATATGATGTGAAAGTAGTGATCACCGACTATCTGAACCATAACAGTGTGAGCTGCCTAAAGACATCTAAAGTCAGCTCCAGGACAAGTCTTGCCCTTGATATATTAACTGTCAGATAGAACCCTATTCCACCCCCGCAGATAAACCCCATGGATAGATTCAAAATTCGCAGTCGATACCACCGATACAAGCAGCGTAAATTCTCTTACAATTGGTAAAGTCGCACATCTTATGCCGATTCCAGTTGCTAAATAGTTTCTCTCCGAAATGTTACGAAACCAACTGAATAAAATTAATATTAACTTGATTGAAAACAGAGGTTGGTCCATTTATCACATACAATGTTTTAATTAAAGCCCGAAGGCTAAAGCGTTATAGCTGTGGGGCAACCAAAAAGTTCCATAAAATACTTTTCGCGCATGCGCTAGATAATTAAGGGGACATTCAAAAAAGTCGCACCTAGAATTCCTTCAAAAATTGACTATATTTCTTCCCTTTTTCCAGAAAATCTATTGGAACATTTTACTTCTAGAAAAATTTGAACATGTTCAGAAATCGGAAAAGCGTTTTCAGACATGTTTGAAAGTGTTTCCCTTACTTATAGAAAAATAGAAAAAATTGAATAAAATGGAGAAACATATGTTTAGACATGTTTGAACCAATTTCAATTCCACTCAGTACCCTAAGTCAGAAAATAAATGCCAGGAGAATGCCCCCTACGCCAGTTGCGATTTAGATGTCATTGTTAAATTGAATTTTTACAAAATCTGGACTTTCGCCAGGAAGGCCATCGTCTAATTGCATGCAAAAAGAAACACCAATAGTAAAGATCCGGCTTAGCGCGGAGCATAACAACCTGTATTTAAGTTCATCTGACAACTGCAATGTTAAAAACTGTAAAAAAAATATATATACTAATATTAAATTTGATTTTTTTATGTCGAAAATGCATGAAAACGATAATCATCACTTATTTCATTCCGGATAACGGGAACACTGGATATTAGGAGCAAATGAGCAAGAATTAAATAATGTACATAAACACCGGCTACATTCTGCTACTGTTAACAGAATCGGCCGTAAACCCCGTGTACCCCGATGAGGTCCCATTATTCAGAATGAGGTGTATTTGTATATTTACAGCATTTGAAAACTAAAACAAAATATAATCGTTAATGCATTTTCCCCTTGTGGGTACACGTTGAACAAACAACTGAAATAATTGTGAGTGATGTTCATTAGAAAATTATATAATAATTTATAATAAAGTATCTATCGATCTATGGTGCAGCTGGGAAGGTACTTCACATATCAGTAAAGTGTAAGCTGGTTGACTGAAATCAACGAGAAAACTAAATTACGACACTAATCTATAGATACCCAACTCTCAAAGGCAGTGAGCAATGTTAATCGTATGTAAAAACAGCAGGCGTTGTAAAAATTTAGCGAATTTTTGAGGCACTATAAACATCAACGGAACAACGACACAAACAATCAAATCAAATTCAGAGCTTCGCTTTCCATGCAAATTAGCACGTTGTCTGGCAAACATCTTATTTCAAAATATTCACAATTAACTCTTTGGCATTATAAATTATGTATTGCATGAAAGGAAATTTTGCATTCCTCGAACATGGAGGTAGGTGGAAATTCAACTTCCGCCTTGCAATTGCAGAAGCAAATAATAACTGATTGCACCAACAAAGCCAAATTTTAACTCGTCAATCGCTGTTTTATCCCAAATTGAAAACATAACACAAATCTGTTTTCTGTCTGGGAAATGGGACCTTTTAAAAACGCCAGTGCCACCTATAAGGCTATGAAGCAAGTGTGAAGACGAAATTCTTGGAATCGACGATGGTTACAGTCACCACCGTCAGTAAATAAACCGTAAATAGGGACTCGTGAATTCAGGAAATTTGTAAAAATTCTCACATGAACAGAAGCGATTCTTCATCCTCCTTCCTGTATCTCCCGCAGCGAATTACCTGCAATTCCTTTCCTTATATAAACGTCCGTTTCAGCGTGTAAGATGACAGATGACTAGTTTATTACATGTTGGATATTGGAGCATCCTATCCCTCATATTTCTTTATAGTTCTCCGCAAGCTTTGTATCAATTTGTACGGATCACGGGATGTACTTGGAGACTGTAAAGAAAAGTTAGTTTTTTAAAAAAATTACAGAATTTAAAGGATTAACTTTATTTCAATTTGTTTCCTCTGCATAGAATGATTTGTACGACACAGATCCCATCTTTCCAGTTTTATTGTTAAAAAATACATCAACTTTACAAGAACCAAATATCAAACATAAAACTGGAAATGATCATATTTTTGTACATTCGATTTTAGATTTATGTCAAGTTTATTTAATTTTTTTTAAAAATAAGCAAGAGAATTGTCAACGTTTATAAAAAGCTGAAATCTGTGCCAGACAAACCATTCTATTTAAAAAAGGATGATTTTTGCAAAGAAATACAAGATGCAAATAGTTTTTTTTTGTTATAATATTCTGATGAAAATGTTTGTTTCTATAACCTTGGTTTTTTGTTTGTTATTAAAACATGATTTCTGAAAAACTTCATTTGATGTTTGTCAACTCACCAAGTACAGGTCAAAGCCGCTGATTTCAGAGAAGATGTTGTTCACCTCACCCCTAGTGGTGATACGGATTATGGCGGGCAGACTGCCAGCTGAATCCCCAAGGGGCTACAATGAATTGTTTGAAGTTAGCTATAGTATTCTATAACCGCCAATACATCTAAGGTAGCATATTAAGAGGACCTTACCAATATAGGGAAGGCCATGCCAGCTGTGAACGAGAAAATCTGCAATTCTTCCATGAAAGCTGAAACAAAAAATTATTAAAAATTACTTATTTTGAAAGCTTATAAAAGTTAACTATATAATGCTCCAAAAGACAATTTTTTCCACATGAAAGATGGGTAATCAAGCTCCAAATACTCACTCCTGATTACATAAAATAGTAATAAATATAAATTATCATTCGGTCTCGCACTCAGGAGAACAAATTCTGCATCACCTCGTTCAGTCTGCAAAAAAACACAAAACCGGTTATAAGATGAACATGTCTAAACTGCTCACGGAAAACTCCTCACAACATACTTTCCCACAAGACAACTGCCAACTTGGCTAAGACAAGGCACAGCACAGGAAAACTGCCAACTTGGCTAAAAGCCACACCACACATGTGATATTCGACAAGTCCCGAGTGGCTACTCGCCGATTTCCTAGTAGCATGTATGAAGAGTTTTCCGTGGCAGTTTAGACGTGCAGAATTTCCTTTGAGGAAACGCCTGGCCACCCAAATAAACACTTCTGAACTACCAAAAACGTTTGGGAACTCACCAGTTCCACGATGGCAGTTGCATCGCGTATTGTTTCAGCAAGTCCCAAAGCTTGATGGATGGCGGTGAGATCCGTGAAATAGTTGCAGAAAGGGTAGTCATTCAGGTAAAGTTGACCACTTCGACGCAGGTTCTCCATGACTCCTGTTTAAATCAGCAACAACCAAATGAATACTTTAAATTTGGGGACTTAATTAAGTGGCTGGTAAATTAACAGTATGCTCAGGGGAATGATTTTCCCGCTTTAAAATAATATTTTGTGTAATTTTTATGAAATTCCAGCTTTTTTTACACAAAAAACCACACATGAATTCAATTACCATAATAATCATCAGAATCCAGGAATGCTTGCATGTGTGGATGAAACTGACTGGCACCGGCATGAGGTGTGTTATCCCAGCTCAGCATCGGGAAACGATATGCTTGATCGAACGAGTGTGCCGTGTCAAACCTGTAATGTTACAAAACGTGTCACCTTGTTGACCCTTGCCGGCTCTATCTAACAACTAACTAAGATGTCATCACACATTTTCAATTACCATTTCTTGGCTAAATTCATGACGTCAACGATATCTTCACCTGTGAGATTGACACAGTTATGCTTCAGTGGCGCCACAAGCCCATGCCATCTGCCCATTTTGAAAACATTGGCGGCGGTGAACGAGTGGTTCGTGACATATCGGCCAAAGATGTCTTGCGCAGTGTTCCTAAGTGGAGAAGACATTTTACGGGTAAATCTATGGTTGTATTTTACTCCAAATTTTGCCAAATAATCACCTTCCCCCCACTAAATGCTGAATGTAAAGTAGTCACTTACGTGACAAAATTACAGAAGTCACAGGTTGGTTGCGTTTCGCCAGACATCCTCATTACGCTGAAAGTGAAAATTAATATCAGAACTTTTGAATCGATAGAAAACTTTAATGTGTGAATCAATGCAAAGCAGGAAAAAAAATGGACATTGTATTAACTATTGTAAAGGATCTTCGATTGGCCTTTTTATTGGTCTCTTGGATCGCAGAGGAGCATGAATGCTATGCTTGTGAGTATACTGCATAAGGAAAAATATGTTGGTTTTGCGGTCACTTTTTCATAAATTAAATACAATCATTACACGTATAATATTCACCTGATTAAAGATATGAATCGTGGTCTGAAATTAACAATTCGCACACATTAAAATATGAACAGATCGAAAAGGGCTAAGTTCGTTAAAAAAAACATATTGTTCCCACCTGCTTTTTGGCCAAGTCGATTGCATTTGGAATATCGCCGAGCCAAGTCGAGACTCGCTTCTGAAATTGTGTAGGGATGGAGATTTGGCCAACGTGATTTTTAACTGAATAAATGTTGTGAAAAGTCACGTACAGCTCCCTAAAAATAGGAATCAAACACTTGATACATAAATCATGATCGCGATCAATGATGTTTATCTTGGATAAGTTAAAATTCTCAACATAAAACTAAAAATATATTTCTCGAAGTCAACATGCTGTTTTTGGAGTTGTACCTGCAATGAACATCTGAACTCTCGCTCCACATCTTCAGGTTTTCCTCCAGGTCCTCGATAGCGGCAATCTTCCGACCTTGGAAGCATTTGAAGTTGTACCATTCCTGGGCGAGAAGATAAAAGGCAAACTCAGCTATTGTACCTACGTGAGAGAATCGGCTTCAAACGAATAAAAGAACCTCGGGGAACGGCGGATGCGGGTCATAGGCTGGCCACTTTCTGTAGAAGTCCTGTCCGCCAGAGCCGCGCAAGATGCAGGGCGTCTGCCACCATGACGACTGCAGGAAATAAACACTGCTCACGACAGTGAAGATGACAAGAAGGATAAAGACAGTCCTCTGTCGTCCGCCTTTCAACATGCGCGCCGGGAGTAACCTAGCCATTGACTCTTCGTCGCCGGACAGGTCAAGCTTATCGGGCCCTAAATCAAGAAAGGGAGAGATAAAAAGGAGAGGATGTAATAAATCTGTTTTATGGCTGTTTGCATTTACTTCGATCAAAGCATCTTTTGCTGGAATTGTAGAGTCGAATATTTAATATATGGCAAATTTGGTTTGATTTTTTATGATAACCTGATCAAATGTTGATCAGTTGATGGTCTAGCTTGAAATATCAAATTAGAGTAAGTTAAAGAAAAATAAGCCAATTAGCCAAGTAACTGATCGAGAAAAAAATTAACAAATTTGAAAGCTATATTACAAGGTGCAATTATGATTTTACAATCGGTAACATGACATGAGTAAATACAATTTTAACAAAAAGTTTGACACATCTTTTGATCAATGCATGCATATGTTTGGGTTTGATATGTGCAAATTCATTGCCTTGTCAACAATCGACCCAACAACTCTAAGAAAAGACTCCTGCATAAAATTGATCGCCCTTTACGACACATATCAAAACCCCGTTGCCCGTGTTAACTAGGTTTCATAGCAGATGAGATCATCCACTTCACCACTATCCTCATGAATTAATCCCACATCCCTCTTTAGCCATAATATTCTACTTTTTATGTTTACATACGCTCGTAGAAAGTTTGCAACTAGTCAGTCACTAAAGTCCAGAAAAGGGGTTTCCTGGCAAATATTTCAAAAAGATTCTGTTATGCACTTCAGACACCAAACATCCCCCTTTTTATGTGCATTTCCATGCAGCTATCACACTAACTTACATGCTCTGCAAATGGTGGCTTGTATATATAACATACTATATATCCTACTAGAATTTCTGTGCCCAGAAGCAAAATTTATTTTGGGGCCTCCTCAAGTCTGTTTCACAGCCGTGGTTAAACCCTATCCCAAAAATAAAGACGTCAAAAAACCTGAAATATTGACCTGGACATATGAGCCCTTAGGGAGGCCCCCTGAAGCCAGAGGCCCCTAAACATTGCTACCCGATAGTTACGGCACTACCTGTATATAGGAAAATGGATTTAGAAGAGATTAGGATTGATTTGGCAATTGGTTTGGCTGGTTTATGCTAGGCTACCGGTGCAACTGGTTGCAATTAAGTTATAGTTATATGTGGACAAATGAACTCATTTCTCCTATGCGGGCCCTTTGGAAACATGTACTGCAACGGGCTAGCCGTTGAGGGGTCGGTTACAAACATGACTTTAGATGTGCTTTGGAAAAGTGACATTGCTAGTGTTCACACTTGCTCGGTAGGTGGAGGTATGCCCCCTCAAGCCAGAACACCTAAACATATTGCTATCCGATAGTTACGGCGCTACCTGTAGAGAGCCAGATATAGGCTAGGTTAGGATTGAGTTGGCAATGTTTCGTAAGTTTATGCTGGGCTAGCCTGGTTATAGAGGTTAAATATGGGCTTATGCTTTTATATGTGAACGTATTTTCCCTAGACAGGCCCATTGGCAACCTGTACTGGCAATGGGCCGCGGTTACAAACATTGACTTCAGATGTGCTTTGGAAAAGTGACATTGCCAGTGTTCACACGTGTTCGGTATGTGCAGGTATGCTCACCAAGATGATCGATCTTAAGCACGTATGAGATGTTATGACAACTATTGTCACCAATGCAGATTTAACATTCAGCTAGCTGTTACTGTTGGTTTATATATATCAATTACCTGGAGTTGCCATCGCTCAGCCAAGGTGGGTACTGCATCTCGCTCCTGTTTATATAGTAATGCCACGACGAGCTGTATTTGCTTTCAATTGCATTTCTTAACAACCTTTCGTAAGGGCCACAGGTGTTCAGACTCTGTGTCTAACAACAGTCACCAGACATGCACGTGTGGACGTCAACCAGCAGCTGGTCGGGCCCGAAAGTATTTTGCTTACAATGTGAAATATTCTCTTAAAATAGCTCCTTGACAGCTAATGATTAATGTCTGCCATATAACGTGATGAATAATGGTTACAAAAGACGTGTGGATAACTTTGTCGAGAGGCGGAAAATAAAATAAATTCATTTCATCGATCAGACGATAAGTTATGACGTTGCACTGCGCTTATACTCCTTTTTAAATTTTGGCTCCACTAACCACGAATAGACGAACATGTGGCACCCTGCGGATTACCAAAAATACCAAAATACATTACCAAAAATTACCAAAAATACAGTATTTTGTAGAAAAACAAATGTTAGAACATGAATTAATTCCATGTGGTTATTGTTCTAAATCATTTGGTGCTGGGATAACAGTTTAAATAAAGTTTCGTATTACGTTATGGCAACAAATAAATTTGATTTAGATATTATAAGACCTATAATTTACTAATTATTACCATCAAAAATCATATCTCCGGTAGCAAACTAAGAGGTGACAGTAATGTTAAAGTAGCTTCCAAGTGTGCTTTAGAAATGAAATTTTGCACAAACATTTTAAAATTCATCCATTTATTTACAAAATTAATAAATTAACCATCCTTTACTGTGATTTTGAAGCCTTTGCAGATATTTCATATTCTACAGTAATAAACAGTTAGAATAATTTCTACCAACAAAAATTTAGATGTTAGACCTTATAAGACCTGTAATTTACTAATTATTACCACCAAAAATCATATCTCCAGTTTAATAGCCAGTCACAAACTAAGAGGTGACAGTAATGTTTTAGTAATGTGACAGTGTGCTTTAGAAATGAATTTGTGCACATTTTTAAATTCATCGGTTTATTTACAAAATTAATAAATTAACCATTCTTTACTGTGATTTTGGATTCATTCTACACTAATAAACAGTTAGAATAATTTCTAACCAAAACGAAAATGCATTTGTACCATTTTCAAGCCGCCAGTATTGACTTTAGGACCTCATGATCTACCCCTATATATGAGTTAGAATTTATTTCATCCTTCCCCAGTTGAAAATCTACTGCACTTGATTTAAATTAACTGAAGTATTTTTGTAGTAAAGTGTGGTTAATGGCAGAATCTAAAACTCAAAATATTTTGCAATTATTAATGGCAGAAAAACGAAATTTTTCTCCCAGTAAAAGTGCAGTAAAACAGTATTAATACTGCTGTGAAAGTACAGTTCCAATTGGCAGAAAAACTGCAGTTTTTTTGTATCATTATACACCAGAAAAATTGTACTGTCATTTTAAAACTGCAATTTTATTCTGCTGGGCCGTTGCAAGGGCTTTATTATATAGGGCTGTGTGCTCCAAAAAACCATTGGTGCATAGGTCAAGTACGTATACCAGAAGTCGTAAGGCCTAAATAATACCACTTGATTTTGTATAACCACCATTCAATATAATTCATGGCAATAAAGAATTTAAAGTGGTGTTCTTCAACACCACCTTGCAAATACTTAACACGTTTACAATGTTGCATTTCAGAACACGTAATAAAAAAAAACCATTGCAAAGGGCAGGCCAAGGGAATTACGAATAGGGACTATACTTACCATGTTTGCGCTGCAACCTCATCCTGTACATCTGTCCGAGCAAGTCCGGTCGTTTGGGTGGACATTCGAGGGGAGCATTTGCGGCAGGCGGGGTCATGGGTCACCGCCGAATACCAGTTCCAAATTAGCCCGACCAAAGGCCCCTAGCTCTAGCACTGGAGAAGTGGCCGCCGGGGAAGCTGGGGGTTGCCATGACAACGCACCAGAGATGAAGGGGCAGTGACATCATTCGAGAGTGCCGAAGATGCTCGCATCATTCCAGGGCGTTTGAAGGCAACGAGCGCCTCGCAGGGACGCCAACGAAGCCACAAATTCTGGCTCAAGGTTCAAAGGTAGGACCCCATTAATTTGATTCTTATTAAAGGCCTATTAGACGCCATCTATCTTGCGGCGTAGTTAATGTAGTAATGGAGCCTCATGGAGAAAAAAATCATCTGAGATTGGGAACGTATTAAACGATGGCTTCGAAATTCCTCGGTTAAAATAGTGCACTGGAGGATATAAGGATGAAATATTTAACATCATTTCACCACCTCCATCCTTGCTCCAAATAAGCTGAAATTTCAATTAAATGACGAAATTAAAATAGAATAGGTCCTTTGCTTGAAGCGCCGCGCTGACAAAAAAAATAACTGGGGGAAGGCCGGTGGGACCCGTTGTATGAAAGCTGTTTAGACTTGCCTTTAACCAGTGATTTGTTAAATGGCAAGATGCACAACCTAAACAGAAGCTAAAAAACACGTTTATATGTTTGAAAACATAAGGTCATATTTTAAACTTAGGCAAAAAGATATTTGAGCGTTTGTCAACAAATCACTGGTTTGCCAAAATTCTATTTTCTCATTTTGGTTTGACAGCATTCTTAATTAAAAATAATGTGTTTTTGTACGTTTACTTTAAAAAAAATCCAGAAGGGGCTGTGCCAGTGACACGGTCGTAAATATTAACGTGGGGCTACAATTTTAGAAATAGTTCTCGTAAGCTGTTACCACGCCGCGTAAGCCGATCCGCCGCCGTTAGCCGTTGCACTTCCGTTTCATCGTCGCTGCTGAACTTGCACCCTGTACCGAAAACAAAGACGTAGTCTTACGTCAACAGTGACAATAGTCTCCACTTTCCAAAATCCCAGTCGCAATTATAGTCATTGTTGTGGAACATGGAATATTGCAGATGATAGCAGAATATTTATGAGCCCAGCGCCATCTCTACCACATTCTACGCAACTGCATGCAGATCACGTGACTTGAGATTCCATGCAATAAACGAGATTTTGAATAGTGTTTGAATCCTGGATCAATTATTTCCCCATAACCAGCTATCATGTTCCAAGTGCAAGATTCGATTCCACATTCTCTCTTAAGTGTGCACGTGAACTTGATTGATTTTTTGACAATCCATGGATTTTTTCACTTCCCAACGTTTTGGCTTCTGCTACATTAAATTAAACTAAATTAAAGTCTGCATCAGGTGCTAATTGATAATATTTGAAAAAAGTTACAAGCTTTGAGTATTCTTCAAGTAGTTCTTTAGATTCTAAGGAACTTCTTGAAAATTAGACAAAATACATCTTCAAGTGAAAATATTCAAAATCTGGAAGTTTTAAAGAATATGATTATTTAACACCAGATTAAGGCTATAAAGATATCAAAACGTTGTGAAATGAATAAAAATCCAGATTTCAATTCTTCAATAAATTACTTCTAAGGCCTGAAAGATTACATAAATACCGTATTTCATCAAATTAAGACTCACTTTTATCTACATAGAAACATCTCTAAAATGGGATGCGTCTCAAGGTCGGTATGTACAAGAGAAAACATACACAAACACGTAAAACATACACAAGAAACACAGAAACAAAGTTTCCAGCATGTTTTTCGAAACATGTGATAAACATTTTCTTTGATCCAGACCGCCTCTTGAGTGATCGCCAGGAAACATCGAAATGTATCAGAAACACGTTTCACAAACACTTCTGGACACACCAAGGTTGCATGTGTATGTTTCATGTTTCTTTTGGTGCATACGCACCTTTATAGTCACGGGTATGTCTTAAGCCAGGTATAGTACAGGCGATAATTGCCGGATACATGTAACCAACGACTTGGAAACAACGTTGTCTCCCTCATCTGGATACAAGTGACAGACTTGTACCTGGATCAGTACTGATCTGGATACATGTGACTAAAAAAAAGTTATATCTGGATACATGTGACCAAGAAATGTATATATGGAAACATGTGACCAAAAAATGTATATCTGGATACATGTGATCACAAAATTTATATCTGGATACATGTAGCAAAAAAACGTGTATCTGCATACATATGCTTAACAATGTAGTGCCTCCAGATATATATTTTTCGTATATTTTTCCAAATATTCTACCTGGAATGACACCTGAAAGTTCCTTCCTCTTGTGAATATTAATTACATTTTGTGTTTTTACCCTATTGTTGTTGTTAGTAAAAGATAAATTGTAAAACATTTTCTAAGATATTTGTTCTTAGAATATAGAGCTGTTTTTCTGGTGAGGTACCGCAATTAATGTGCGTCTTACAATCGATGACGTCTTTGAATTATTGAAATAATATAACTAACCGTAACTCACTGATATGTGAGTGTGACATCACCAGTATAATGGGTAATATACATTAGGCGACACAATGAACGAATAGCCAGATGTGACTTTGATAGTCCTAAAAAGCAAAACAAAAACGTTAAGTGATGTCACCGTTGAAGTACCATCATTTCGCTACCTTGGTTGGTTATGTAGTTTTATCAGATCACTGCATTCATTAAGTATGCAATCAATTTTAACGGACTGTTAATGTGTTTGTCTTGCGAAAAACAACCAAACAGCAAGAGTCTCCACCCGCATGGAGTCCCTGTAAGTTCCTTATCGCAGCGTCGACTCAACCTATCCATCAATTTCCATCAACGTTAAGCCTAAAACCCTCTGCTTACAGCAGTTTGGATCAATATTCCAGAAGAAAACACGCATCTAGGCCTATCTTCGTTATTATTATTGCCTTTTTCCATTTCTTTTCTCCTCGCTTTCTAATAGCATTACCCTCGGGACATAATATCCCGCGTAATTCGCTATAACCGAATTTCCAATTTCGTTTGCTTTTTGGCTTTATTTTCAATAATGGAGGTAGTGTATGACGTCAAGAAATCCACTGACTATTACAGAATAAACTTCAGTACCCTACAGCCAGAAAATAAATGCAATTTGGCAGCTTGGCAGCTTAGCGACTTAGACATCATTGTTAAATTAAACAATTAGTAAATCTGGAATTTTGTTAGGAATGTTATTCCAGCTTCTAATCGTTTGAGAAGGCATTTGTATTAAAACAAAGCTTCGTCAAGGGTTTTGAATGAGTAGGCCTACTTCTATAGTGGCTATTAAATGATACTATAAGGGAAACTAGATGTGAATTACAAGGTAGATTTAGGCCCAATGTAGACGTCAGGTCGTCGCCCGTCGATTTTTTTGCGGGTAACAACCGTCCAGTTCTCAAAGGGTGTTACTTTTATGGGGCAGTACACATGCATCAGCGACCAACTAGTGGGCGATTTTCACCCTGCATTCCTCTTGGTCCCATTGTGGAAGATAACCAGACTGCTATGCTTAAGTACAGTGGAACCTCGGTTTACGAACTTAATCCGTTCCTTGACCATGTTCGTGAAACGAAAAGTTCGTGATCCGAATCAATTTTTCCCATTGCAATTAATTTTGGCTTTATGTGTGGAAATAATACAGAAAGGAAATAAATATAATAGTAATATTAGAAGAAAGCAGTTCAATATATACATCCATGATTTTCAATATTAGACACCCACGTGGTGTCGTCATGCTGACGTTGCTGCGAATCAAGTTAATTCGCAGATTCTGTTTAAGAAATTGACTTTAACAAACATTGTTTCCATTATGAAAATTTGTATTATTATACTCTATTCTGTTGTTAATTATATGATTTAAGTCTCCAATCGACGTCATCAATGGATTGTTATCCATTGCATCTGCAATTGGCGTAGATAAAACAAGAGACGAACTTTTGCCATAGGTAATATCCCTGAAACTAATATTGATTTCAATTTAAACCTTTGGAAATTATAATATTTTAGATGTTTCTTGTATTTAGTAAAACTTATCCGTAATAAAGATGTTCTGCTGGAACCAGTAAAACAATTGTAGAAACTCGGACCTTTGATTGGTGGTCCAGAAAAATACGTTCGCGAACAGAAGCATCGTTCGTAAAGCGAAACAACATGTGGTGTTCGTAGACCGATTTGTTCGTAAGCAGATACGTTCGTAAACCGAGGTTCCACTGTAGTTGGAATTAGTAAATTTTTTGCTCAAGGTAGTCTAGTCGACATGTTTTTGTCCCTCGGAAACAGTTTGTGATATACAAGTCTTTATAACATGCTTAAATGTCAAAGAGTATCTATTTTCAACGCAAAGTAGATGAAAGTTTAAATCAAATAGAATTTTCAACTTTTGCCTGTGGTTTGTCTATAAATTGCAGTTGTAAACCTACGCAATGAGAACGAGTCTTTCATAGTAATCCCTGGTTGCTTGGAATCAAGAATCTAATCGAAAACAGCAACATAGTCCAACATGATCCCCGATAAAACCATTACCATGACAACCTCATTATTTAACCAGCAGGCACAAAAGGTTCTCTGGATTAATTCCGATTAACTGCACAACATTTTTCGGAAATCTTATTTCATTCCCTATAATTCGGCGTTTTTAAATTAGCCTTATACTGAACTAGCCACCCTGGTAGCGTATGAGCCTTTTGTATGGCATTCCCAGCATGGTTGCGCCCTTTTACCCCAAAAGTAGCAATTTTATTACTCTTCTATAGCTTTCACGTACATGCTATCATGCTTCATAAATGGCTGCTTTTGGAGTAAAAGGGTGAGGCCATGTTAGAAATTCCATGTTTAGGTGCTCATTGAAATAAGGTTAAATAGTACAGACACTCCGAGAACATGCTTTTCTGCATAATTCCTATGTTGGCAGTGTTTGCCAACTTTCAAGGCGAAGATTCAATTGAGATTCTCGCATGGATTCTTTCCTTTTGAACTGAAGCATTCTTCTCCTAATTTCCATGAAGAATAAATCTAATAAGATGAGAAGAGTCTTTCATTCAAGATTCATGAAATAAGGCTAAATAATACAGATACCCTGACAATATGCTTTTCTGTATAAGTCTTCTGTTGGCAGTGTTTGCTAATCTTCGATGAGAAAACTAAATTGAGATTATCTCAAGGATTATATTCTTTTGAATTTAAACATTCCTTCCCAAATGTCCATGAAGAATAAATCTAATAAGATGAGAAGATTCTTTCATTTAAGATTCATGAAATAAGGCTTAATGGTACAGCTACCCTGACAATATGCTTTTCTGCAAAATTCCTGTGTTGGCAGTGTTTGCCAACTTTCAAGGCGAAGATTCAATTGAGATTCTCTCATGGATTCTTTCCTTTTGAACTGAAGCATTCTTTTCCAAATGTCCATGAAGAATAAATCTAATAAGATGAGAAGAGTCTTTCATTCAAGATTCATGAAATTAGGATAAATGGTACAGATACCCTGACAACATGCTTTTCTGCATAACTTCTATGTTGGCAGTGTTTGCCAACCTTCAGGGAGAAAATTCAATTGAGATTCCATCAGAGATTCTGTCCTTTTACGATGAAGAATTCTTTCCCACATATCCAAGAATACACCTTATAAGATTCTCTGAGAAGAGTCTTTCATTAGAGATTCATGAAATAAGGTTTAATTTTTCTGCTGGCATTGTTTGCCAAAATTCGAGGAGAGAATTCAATTAAAATTCCCTCAAGGATTCTCCCCTTTTAAACTGAAGCATTCTTCACCACATAATCCTAATACGATTTGCTAAAGAGAGTCTTCTAATCAAGATTCACTTTTTTGGAGAATCTCTATAGAAATTCAAGAAAAAATGACTGGAATCCGCAAGAAATCGCTGTAATTCGCTGAGATTTCTTATTACAGAGTTTGAGAAAGATTTACCACGGTTCTGTTCGAAAACTCGGAATCCTTTCAAGACTTTCAAGACTTTCAAGAATTTACGAAATCTCTGGAAAGGAACCATCCTTTTGTTAATTCTGTACCTCATGTCGGAAGACTAAATCTCTTGGGAAATGCTCTAATTTTTTTAGGTCACCCTACATCGACAAAAAGGCCAATGTGTCATTTCTAATTTGGAAACAAAATAAGAGCAATAAAATGTAATAAGAATTGATTGAGCTGGCAACGCTTTCTGCTTTCACAACCCCAACATTTTATTGATTCTTCCCTTCAAGAAGCAATATCAACAATTTTTTTCTATTTCATTTTAGGTTGAAAAATTGATTTCAAGAAACGATAAAAGCACTTTTGCTGGGCATGTTGCGGTAATCGTAAACTTCCTATCGTCCATCGTCCCATGGCATTTTCATGTTCAGATGACGTTCAAAAATCCAAAATTCATTGGCGATAAGGTGAAAAGTATGGTAGACCAGCCATATCTTATCACCAATATTTATTTTTATCAATTATAATACCATTAATCAACGTATAGATATGTCCATACGGATGAGCCCCAATGAAGACCATGATGGTAAGTAGATCATGACCAACCCCTGAACTATATATTGTTCAAAAATATATACTTTAACAAACATTTAGAAAAAAAAATTGGGTAATTTATCAAAAGATTTGGAAAAAGTATGAAAATTATCTACAAAAATGTTAGTTTTAAGGTGAATCACAACCCTATCACTTTTTTTAAATTTCAATTTTAAAACAATTCCAGGCAAACCAAAAGAGATTAAATAAAAATAAAAATTGTCTAAAATAGCTTGATAAATCAGCAACGGTAT